>JBCJKH010061960.1:0-48810 GCA_039877255.1 Loriculus beryllinus
GTCTTCACGTGTCCTTGTTTTGGTGAATAAGGAACCACAAAGATTAGAATGTAGGTACCATACTTCTCAAAGAGCATGAGGTACATACATTTAATTATCCCAATATCTGGTTTGTAACTGAATAACCAAAGCAAATTCTTCTGTAACACACACCAGTAAAAACAACGCAGTGTTTTCACACTGTGCTCTGTCTGAAGATGCACGTGATTACAAGAAGAAACGTAAATCACTGAGACTAAACTCTGCAAAAATACCAGAAGGATGCAGCTGCCTGGCATGTATTCATTTTAATGGAGAACATGCAGCGCTCCAGGACACCTCTGAAAAGGTCTACACAAAATTCAGTTCCAGTGCTAAATTGCATCTTGACACAACAGACTGGCTGCTGTCTTCATCAGCAAGTAACCATTAGGTGAAATGCAGACAGTTCAGTGACTAACTTAGAGAACTGCCAGTTACTTACGTTGCTGATAAATAATCTCCTAATCATTGACCTGACTGCAACTAATTTGGAAGCTCTTCTGTATTTTACCAGTGAATGATTTGGGAGAAATCCTGATTGAACACAGCTGGCAAGGCAAGCCTCATACCATTTTGGGTGAAGTACCTCTTACCAATTTCATCCAGCAGCTCTTGGGCTGGTGGAGGCAGCTCATCAGTGAAGTCCTTAGATGCCTGTAAGAGTGCTGAGATAGAAAAAAAGTCTAGTTAATTAGCAGTGATTAATTCTTAATAACTGTGATACAGGCTTACATTATGACAGCATCTTGCTGACATATTTATCAACCTGCATAAGTCTGGCTCATTTACTTTTTATCCTTAAATAATTTCATAATGAAAAAATCCTTTAGAGCTAGCCTTGTACATTCAGTTCTCAATCCTGTATTGCAAGTTTTAGGCCAGTAATATTTACACTCTAAATGTAGGTTGATTGGAGGCCAGAGTTCTTAGTCTGCAGGTGCAAACACAAAATCCACAACCTAATTACCACTAGCAATACACAATTATGTGCAAAGCTATTCATCCCTATAAAAAATGATGCCAGAGATAGAAAAATGAAGAGAGAGTAAAACTACATGATTTCTTTTCAAATCTGTTTCTCTGTTTATTGATCTTTCCATTTGGGCTGAGTTAAGACACTTACCAGATGCCTTTCTGGTTCCTCTCAAGGATGAGGCAACAACTGGCAATCCGTCCTGTGGAAAATCATACTGAATGAAACACAAGCTAAATGGAAGAGCTGCTGATCTTCAATCCTCCCCTTCAAAATACTAAACCCCAAATGAGGTAAAGCCTGAATTAAAACCTTAGCTGACCATTACATTTTAAAATAAGCTCTTCAATCAGTTCAGAATATGAAAACAGAAGTAGCATCCATTTTGACATATTTAGACAAATATGTAAAAAATCTTGCTTAGGCTGCTGTGCACTCAACTTTTAGCCAGCCACAAGGTACTGTCAGCTATATAATCTTTATCTGTTTCAATAATCTGGATGGACAATTAGATGGGAATTCTCTGAAACAGCAGTTCCAACATCTCTCAAGTTCCCATTCTCTGCTTTGAATCTTTAACAATTAAAGCCAGGCACACCTATCCATCAGAAGGGCCCACAAAAATCAAGACTTTGTAATAACAGGCAAGTCCTCACTGTCCTCAAAATGCAAAGAGGTGCTTCATATACTTAATCCTACAATAAGATCTTAAACAAGAAATTGACACAGTCAAGTATCTCTGCAGAGCCTGTCAGGGCAGCACTGCACTGTTAATGGGCTTAATGGATTCCAACTGTCTGCTACAAACAGAAAAACACAGACCTAACCCGATGACAACGAATGCAACTGCTACTGTTCTGGTCGAACAAACTCCAATTTAACCTTTAAATGATAACTCCATCAATGGATAACAGTAAGAAAAGCAAAAAAGAAACTTTTTTATATAACTGTCTGAAAAGACAGTTAAGATAATGCTGTGGCTCCAGGACACCTTCAGTTCCAAAAAGATTACTGGAAATCACTAAAGTGACCTTGGAAACTGTCAACTCCAAAGAAAGAGGATTTTTTGATACAGAAAAATTGATAACATTATGCCACATCTGTGCAGAATGAGGACAAACTCTATCCTCTAATACAAGGGCTTTCCGAACATTTACTTGCTTCTGAACTACTAGATGGAGTCTTCCACCTCACTTTTCTTCCTCAAAGACTCACTCATTCATGTACTCCCCCAAAAAATTCAAAAAATATGAAAAACTTACATAGTTAAGTACACATGCACATGTATTTATTTCCATTCAAGTTTACACCCCAATTCCACATAGTCAAAAGCCTGTAGTTCACAAAACACTTGTGCATTCAGAGTGGTTCAGAGAAGCAGCCTGCTGTTGCATCACCAGAAGACCAACTGCTCAACTACCCCCTCCCCCTCAACAAAAACATACCTTTTCTACCCAACCACTTTGCAGATACCTACCACTTCAGTGTCCTGAGATTATCACATCCAATGCTGAGAAATTCTTTACAGCTAGTGAAGGGGTGGAGGGAAAGCAAAGCCACTTTGAAGGTAGTTAACATTTACATACAATTAGGTGCCAACTCTGTGTAATCAGTGGCACACACTGACTTCTTTCAGATCAGTCAGAACTTTTGTCATTATGTCTACAGACCTGGGATTCCAAAACACTCACAAATACCTAGAATCATAGAATCATAGAATCGTTAGGGTTGGAAAGGACCTTAAGACCATCTAGTTCCAACCTCCATATCATCTAGTTCCAAACCCCTGTGCTTCTTATCTTGCATTTGTTTTATGGAAAAACAGTTTCTAAAAGTACTTTTAAATGGCAACTTTCCTAGACTTACAAGTTGATTCAGTGCAAATGAGCAAATTCCTGAAGCAACTGAAGGAATTTCAGCGGTCTTTCCCTCTTTATGGGCTGTAGTGAATATTCTGGATGCTGCAGAGATCTCTTCAGAACAGCAAAAGGAAGAATCCGAAGCTACTTCATGGCAGCATTTGTGTTTTTCAAAGGTTCTTGGATTTTTTTCCTCTAGAATTAAAATAAGAAGAGAGCAGAGCTGGAAAGTTCTTTTTGGTTTTGGCTTTTTTTTGTATCTTCATGACACTTCAACAGAACCAGAAAAAGGCTTCTTGTACTTGAACAGGTACCTACACAGGAAACTCTAAGTAATTACTGCCATAAATAATCCCTAAACAGAAATCCAAATGGATCACCTAGGAGTTCCACCTCAGAATATTTATGCAAAACTCTGCCAACTGAGAGATTTCTACTACTGTATTACACCAAATTAATGAAAGTACAAAGCAAATGATGATTCATTGCTCGTAAACACCACATGTTCAACAAACATTGAGATCACTTTATCAACACTCAAAACATACTAAGTGCTTATTACATTGTTTGTCTTCAGAACGTTAAAATTTACAGGTATCACTTCAAATAAATTTCTAGATGAACAATTTCTGATTTATGAAGGCTGCCATTAACTACCAAGTAATAATTTCAGAGGCCTTTCAGATAGAGGCTTTTTTAGCTATGTCCCCATAAATGACCCTTCGGTTTGGTGGTTTTGATTTATTTTGACCGAACACGCTCCAACTACAAAGCTGTAGCTATTCAGACCAAAACAATGAGATTGCAAGCCACAAGTACAGCATTACTTGTGCTTATTTATTCCAAGCCTGACATTTCTGCATTGGTAGGAGTTTCCATGATTCACATAAAGGATTTTTACATTAGCAAGTCTTGGCAGAATGGTCTGACTCCTAGCATAGAAAGGTTAAGTAATTCACTGATCCTTCTTTCTTTCCCCTGTAGTTACCTGAGCTGAGTGGAGTGCTGAAGCTCCTTGGTGCATGACTCACTCTGGGAGTTTTACAGTCGAGATCCCTGTAGCAGCTATCTTGCTCATAGGGGATATTCGACAAATTGTGAATATCTGAAACTGATCTGAAGTATTGAAAGATGTTCTGACAGTTAGAATACCTACTTTTACACTTATGAACCTCTAATTCTGCTATTTTTGGGTTCTTTAAATTTTATTTTTGCTCAGCATTATCTAGTTTGCCAAAAGAAAGAGACATTCCTTTTCAAAACTTCGCATAGAATTCCTGGAAGGCTATAGATCACCATCTTCAATAATCTTGCAGTGACACAAAAGGTTATCTTATTTGCTTTCCCTTCCTTTATAGGATTTCTTAATTTTAATAATTTTCCTACAGAAGCGAGCTCAGGAAACTGTCTCTAGAAGGGGCAAGAACTCCAAATGTGAGCTGCTAGGCAGAAAACTCTAATCCAAAGCCAAGGGAAGACCTCAGTGTTTAACGAAAAATAACAGTCCATTAAGACTAAACATATGTCTTAGGAGCCTTTAGAGGAATTAATCAGATAAACTGAAACTGCTAAAGACATTCATAGTGATGTCCACCCAAGTTACAACAATTCTTCAGTGGCTGCAGGACCACATTATATTAAGAAAACTAACATCCTCTGCAGATACACGCTGGATTACATTGTCCTCAGAAAACCATAAAATGAACAAATGTCTACTCTCACTGAATCAGTAATTTCTATGCAAATCCCCATTATCTGTAAAAAGAAACTAACTTTACTATTTAAGTCACAAGCATATTGCGCAATTTTTTCCTGAAAACTTCAATCATGATTTTTCAGTAATAAAATTTATGTAGCTACAGACTAAAAATTTTCTCTTTTTATTAATTTTACTACTTGTCATACAGACAGAAGTAACAAGGAATCCTAACACCAATGTAAAGAAGCACACCCAGATTAACACTAAGTTAATTACTTATGAATATGAAAGTATTTCAAACTAAGGACAACTGGATGTGATAGCTCTTTTATACCAATCTCCCATCTTATCACATGAATATATTCTTTCAGTACTTCAGTGCACTTTCTCTCAGCTTTAGTCTGTCCATCTTCCTGTTTGCACCAACACAAAACTTTTACAGTGATAATGACCAACTTGCTGAAGTTTTGATAGAAAATGGTCTGTGGCTCTTACACATCTTTTTCTTGGCATTCTTCCTGTGTTATTTCTTGTGCTGCTTCAACACTGGAATAAGGGAAGAAAGGCCATATTCAGTGCATTTAGTTCTCTCTCTGAAAAAGTTGAGAGGACTACCTTCTCTCTGAGGTAGACTGCAGCTCATAAAAGTATTTTGTTTAAAACCTTAGAAGATGGAGAGCACTGTAAGAAAAATGTCATTTTAAGCACATTAAGGAGAAAACATTTAATTGACATACGCACTATCAAAGCAAAACAGGAAGTTAAATAAAAATCTATGACAATACATCACTACATTGTTTCATCATCCTTTGATTGGTCTGCATTGCAAACTCTTCTAAACTGTAACAAGTCCTTTCAAGGTCAGAGGCATTCAAAGAGGATTAGTCAGATAGCAAGAAAGCAACTGTCCTCTGTCCTGCTGGCAAATGCTCAATTCCTAAGTGCAGGGAGCAACCAAAACCATTACCATTTACCTTAAGGCCAAGTATTTACACACTTGCTGCCTACTTTTGACATGGGTCACTCAATTCGTCCAGTAGAAGAGTGCACAACACTGACAAGGCAGTAAAAGCTGCTCTCACTTCCACACTTGGAATGAGTGAGCAGCACCTAACTCTGGAGGAACACAAGCTCAGCTACAGTGAGGCTTTGTTTTGAAGAAGCCCAAAAGCCACTGCTGAAAGACCGTTAGGGCAAAAGCTTTTCTGCTTTAAACACAAGTACTCCTTGCAGCATGAGGTGGTGATTCTGGCCAACATCTCTGCATATTAATAGAACATAAAACACTCAAAAATACTGGATATAAACACCTCATGTTTGACAGATGAAACTGCAAGTCTCTGAGCATGGGCTAATGTTATCTGCAGGCAAGATACAGCAAACACACTTGCGTTGGATTGTTCTCACAGTAGAGGAAAAGGCATGATCTTATGCCACTTGAGCTCCAAAACGAAAACACAACAAAATTAAAACAGATGACTGAAACCTTAATTTGAATTATCTCTGCTCTGTTTAAGACCGTAGCTTATGAGTGTGAAATGAATTGCAATATATACATGACTTCTTTTTCCTATTTTAGCTTCCTCATTAAGCAAGCCACAGCTGAGTATTACCATAAAAGTCAAAGCCCCATGAGAACTGTGAAAGACCTTTTAGTATTTTCTTGGCAAGGAACTATGATATGTAGACAATAATTAAAAAGTACCACTGGCATCTTATTTAAATATTATATATACATACAGGATTAATAAAGATAGCACACTTTATAACCTAATTTATGCTTGGAGTAACAATGAAAGTATATTTATCTACCTGGCTACAGGCATATGACTACGTTGATTCACTCCTAGCATGCTACTGCCAAAGTTCTGCGCCGCTGTGCTGCAGAGTAGTGTTCTTCCTCCTGAATACAAATGACAAATGTTCCCTGTTATTGGATTTTGCAAGTACAAAAGAAAGCGATAACTCATTGAGCAGGAAATTGCAACTTTATTAAATTTTTTTTAGTTCTTATGACCTTTGTTGTTTTCAAGAGACAAATGTGTTTTAAAGACGCATTTTCATAAACATACCACAGCTGCCAGACAGTCAACCACTGAAGCACTGGGGAGTATCACAACATTTACAAATTTGAGCTAAGAGAGGCAACAGACTACTGAAATAACGATCATCCTTTCATTATTCTGCACACAGAATATTAGCTCTTACAGTTAAGCTCAAGATCGTTCTAGCAATAAGCATATTAACATGTAGATAGAACTCTAGTTCAGTTTCCAGCACCATAGCAAGTTGCATAAAAAGATTCAACATAGCCCTGGGGTAAAAATAAAAGGGTTGCAAACAAGTTTGGGTTTTTTAACTGAAACACAGCAAGTACATAATCTTCACACTTGACAGTATTTCAGTAACTGCAATGCCCAAATCTCATCTTCCAAAATTTTGATGTCCTGAACTCTCACTAAAATCATGAGGAATAAGAGACCAAGCAACCCTAAAGAATCAAGCTCCAGCCTGCTGATGGGAGAGCTACTGACAAAAAAAACAAACCAATCTAAGTGCAACAAGACTCCATCTCCCTGACTCAAAAGTGCCTTCAAAACAAAGTGCACGTTTACCTGAATCCTGAATTCCTGATCCTGCATCTTCAGGTAACTGGTTCTGCAAAAGTCTGCCACAAGCATCTTCTAATTTGCCCTCAGCATCTGAGGTCTGAAGCGGGGGGGAAAAGGAAGCAAACTCAATTTCTCACACGCAAGCTGTAAAGGGTAGGACAACTCTCACAGGATGATGTTCACAATAATCAGAATTGGAAAGAGAAACTTCTCAGGAGCTTATCAGCAAACAGCATGGATTGGATTGAACAGACTATACAACGGTTTGGAATCTTCAAGAAATGAATGAACACTGAAGACTACTGAGTACTGCACTTGTTAGATCTGTGAAACAGAAACTATCAACTGCCTAAAACTCTTCTCAGTCACAGGTTATGTAATTGCCTCGTAAACATGTCCCTGGTGTTTTGGGAGTCTGGGTGTTTGTGGGGTTTTACTTGTTTGGTTTGGGGTTGGTTTTTTTGGAGGGTGTTGAAGGAACAGGGCCAGAATCGTCTTACTTTTAAATAAATCTTTATTTACAGCTACGTCTAAAGAACAGAATAAAAACTATCTTTCTCCCATTTTCTATACCGTTTCTTCAAATCAAAAGGGAGCATAATGAAACCACATGATGTGTAACCTATGTTCAAAGTTCTTGCCACAGACCTCATTCCTGTCTTTTCTGTTATTTTTATCTCTAGCTCCGAACTTACCTGAGCAGTAGAAGGAAGGAAATAATCAGGAGTGAAGAATTCTTCAGACACATCAGAACATGAATTAAAAGAACTAGGTAATTCTCTTGAATGCCCCTGTGAAAGACATCATCATTTGAGATGCTTTCTCCACTCTCTACTAAAGAAACCACACATTTTAGTCAGTAATAATAAACAATACTGCATCAAATCAAACTTGTATTTAAGTTGATCACTCTGAGTCTCAACCTACCTCCTGCTCCTTATATTACTTTGATAATTTATAGAACCAAACAAAAAAAGGGGGGAGAAGGGAAGACTGTAGATCAGATTTTAACTGAAAAGATCAGCTCATGGCAGTTCAGTGTGCAACATGGAGATACCAGGCTAAACTGTTTTACAGATAACTATCTGCATTGCTGTACATACTCTAGAGACATTCTCAACTTGTAGAAGGACAGAATTCTTAAGAATGGCTATTCCAGACTCTGCTTTTTCATCTTGTGATGACAACTGGGAACTTCTCCCTAGGATGTCAGAATGGAACAAAATTATTAGGCAAAAAATAACATGAAGTGAGTGATCTGAACCACTGATGGAATACTGATGAGAGCAGACAGTAAAACTACATTGTCTGCCAGGAACATAGTGAAATAATGACATGTAAATGCTTACATCGTTAATCTAGGCATCAGAAGCTTTCCTTGTTCCTTTATCTGTAACTATTACAAAAGTACTTATCCATTATGCTGCCACAGAAAAAAAGCATCTCTCTAGTCTAACTGAAGGAGATAAAGTGTGAGAGCATACTCGTGGATTTGAAAGCTTTGGGTCTCCCAGCTCACTGGACATTACCTCCATCTATTAACATGTAATATCCATCTTAACCCATTATTTACTTTCACCAATGACTGACTTACCGACCTGGTTTTGGGGCAAGACTCTGCAAGACAAAATTGACAATTAGTGTAACAAAATAACAGAAACTGAAATCTGCTGGGAGATGAAGAGAAACAAACAGGAGAAATTATTTTTCATTTTTCAACCCTACCTCCAGAACTTCTGAATGCAGACTCCAGATCACTCTCCTCCGATTCAGATCTATTCTCTCTGCCCAAATCCTGAGGCTCAACATTATCACCTGACTGCCACCTATATCTTTGTTGGTCTTGACTTTCATTGACTCTAACAGTGATGTGTTGAAAGGCTTCATTTGTACTCTCTGCTTCACTTTCAGATGTACATTCATTGGCTGGATATGGACAGCAAAATTCTAACCTTCCTGAGGCTGCTCTTCTGGCCAATTGCTTTACTTCAGCTACAGAACAATGACAAAATTACCAGTTTGCACAACAGAATCTGGACCTTCAAAGCATTCCCTGTGTTTCATCGTGTCTGCAGACTTGGAAATGCTGAAGTTAGAGCCTGTAAACTCCTTCATGAGGGAGAGAGCTAAACACATCTTTCTGTTCAAAAGAAAGCTTTAAACCTGCATAGGTTGTTATGGGTCTTTACAGGAACAATTTTTGGTAGTCTCCATTCTCTATTATTCATGCTTGTACTGCCATCCACTGGTCATGGCTATACTACCCTGTCTAAATTCATATACTGTCCCTCCCTTTTATCTTCCAAAACAAGGCTAGAAATTTCTTGTGCTTTATACTCAAACAATCTTAATGTGGTTATTTTATGCCCTTAATGCGCAAGACACAGTATCCTACTCATTTGGTTTTCATCCAAGCACAGCCCAGTAGAGCTTCAGCAATTAAGGCAGACAGACCTTTCTAAGTAACAAAATGTGTTAAGTTTTAATGCACTGCAGTAAGACTTGTTAACATTAATGCCAAGCTAACACTGATTTACTTACTCCTCCATTCTGATCGCATCATCCTTCTCTCCTCACTTATTTCTGTACTGTAAATTTCAGACCTTGATTTTGTAGCACCTTGATTTTTATAGCACCTATAATAATAAATCATTATGAAATGCATCAAACTGTTAATGCACAAGTGTGCTGCGCTAATTATTCCCCAGTGAGTAGAAGACGAGAAGTTGGTTTAATGTTAATCAAAAAGCTGAGAGTACACGTGCTCTAAGAACCCAGTAGAACTAACAGATTGAGCCATTAGAAGCTTAGAAAGCACAGCCAGTTATTTAGATCTACTACAGGTTAACAAGACAACCTGTACATTAAAATCTAGATTTCAAAAGCTGTCAATGGCCTTTGGATGATACATCTATATAAGCCCTAACAGACAGTAAATGCTACGTAGATGTGGTTTATTCAGGTCAGTATGGTGATCAGGGGACAACTGATGATACTCAGAACTTCAGACTTGTGTATCAACAACCCTACCAACCAACCTGATCCCAACCTAGAGTTCCTTCACTTCAGCTAACCAGCTATCTGGAATATTTATGTTCTAATCAAGTATATCCTTCAGTTGGTCTTACTGATCCAACATGATCAGGGTCATGAATCATCTTCAAAATTGCAACAGTTTTCCCAACTGATTTGACTGAAACATCGAAGGAGATGCCTGTCCCCAGCTCTCCAACTAATAAGATATATTAATTTGCACAAGTTTTGCCAGGTACTTTTAACATGTACTTTCCACCCACACATAGAAATACATAGAGGCAACATTAAAAAACAAAGCAAACAGAAAGAAGTAATGCACGCTCTGTTGTCACTGGGTTTAACAAAACTGTTTTACTCCCACAGCCCCCAACATACGTCCTAGTCCTATAGCTATGAAAACCAAAGTATTTCTACTGAGCACTGAATGAGGCTGTGCAGAGAGAGGAGAACCACCCTTACTAGTAACTTACTAGATTGCTCTTCTTAGGCACTGTTGCAGTTTTGGACCACTGACCTCCATCAGAGAGGCATTTCGAATCTGTCTGAACACCACTCTGATGCTGCAGCAGTCACCCTGTCAGCTCTGCAGCTGACAGTGACTCACAGTAGGGTCCTAATTGGACAGATGTATTTGCCTTACTGAAAACACATTTAATGCCATCCATGATCCTGGATGTGCTTACTTTGGACAGTGACTGTAATAAGATAAATCTGCTAAATTATTTTTCTGTGAATATGATCAAAACTCACCACCTCTCTTCTTCACTTCCACTTGCCACAGAATGTGAATCGCCTCCTCTTTGATGCTGCAAATTGGACTTTGTTTTGCTTCTTACAGACAAATGTGGGAACAAATTCTGAAATGGGTCCAACAAGCCTTGATTCAGCACATGCCAGGCATTCTGGTAATTACTAGTTGAGCTGTCTATGAGATATACTAAGAATTGGACAGTGCAAATTTTATTCCCTAGGTTATATTTTAGTAGCACTGCTCATGAGAAAGGATAACTCCAGGCCTCAGCCAAGAAAAAACTCCATTCTGGATTTATAGCAGGTGTCACATGTACACAGGCAGGCTATCATGGGGAATGAGTGGACCTGAATGACTCAAGATTATTCCCACAGCAGGTAAGTACATACATTTTTCTCTTTCTCTTTGGGGCTAAGCATAACAGCTACTTATATTTAACTATGAAAATGATCTATAAGCCCTTATTAATGACACCTTATGATATCCACAATAAGTATGGAGATAAATGTAAGTAAATTATATTCATAATTAAGTATATAAACAAAAATCTGCTTGCCCTTTTCCCCAACAGTCCCATCTCTATTTTAGAACAGGATTTTATCTCTTCCTGAGCCACAGGATTAGAATTTGGCTGGGGATGAGGGGAAAAAAGAAGAAATAATACTATTGCCCTGCTGACCTGACAATTTTAATTCCTACAATGCATATGGCATGTGCAATACTGTAAACAACAGATTCATCCCTCCTCTTTGACACCATCCATAACTATGCCACTTTACCTGCTAAGGAATAAAGGATTGATGAAGACCCTACTCAACCCTTTACCTCATGGTCCAGGCTCCCTTGATCATCCTGTAATTTCATCACAGTAAAGGTGGTATCATGATGGTTGGTTTCATTTTTACTCTTATTCATCTCATGAAAGCACTTCCACTTCTCATTCTGAACTGCTTCCATTGCTTTTGCTGTCTTTGAAACAGCTTGGAAACCACCTCCACCCAATGCTCCTTGGGCCTGACATGTTACTACTGGTGGAACACAGTTTCTTGATGGTGGACCTACAGCCTTCCATGAAAAAGTATTAACTCCAGAAAAAGGGTTATCAGTATTTTGGGAAGTATCATCAGATCTGTTAGAGTGTCCTTGAAAGTTTTGCTTAGAAAGCTGATTCATTCTGACTTCCTGGAGCATCTTGTTTTGGTTTTTAGTGGCCTCTGATTTGTCCAGTTTCTCCTCTAGCCTGCACAAGGAATCTGACATCTGCTGTACCATGCTTTGAGATATCTTTACACTAAGGACACATTTGCTGATGTGCTGCTCAGTTCTGGACAGACTGCTCACCAGTCTCCCAGCATCTCTCACCTGTGCCAGTTCAGAGGCCTCACTCATGCTCTGCTGGGCTTCCGTAGAGTACTCTGATCCTGAAAAGCTGTCTTCCTCATAAACTGGCTTTTCCTCACAGTGCACTCCAGGGGATGCAGACACGTCTTTGAAGCTAGCCTTATCTTCTTCTTTGAAGGTAGCCTTATTTTCTTCCTTTTGCTGCCTTTTTTTGTCCTTTAGAGTTTGACTTAATCCAGCTCCTTCTTCCAGGAAGTCTTTGTGAAGTTCTGGGAAACTGGCAAAGATTTCATTGATTTCAAAGCTACAGAGGCTGTCATCCACATCACTGAGACTCGGGGTCATCTCATCTTCAGAAGCCACATCCTGATTTTCATTCTGTGCAACTGTCTGTAGACTGGTTGATGCCTCTTGAGGCACTAAAGCACTTCTCTCCTCAGGAAAAACAGAGTATATCGGGGAAGGAGAGCTGTCTGGGAAAAAAAAAATACATATAAAAAATGGAGAGATATTTTAGATGTTAAGCCATTTCTCCAGATGTCCAAACACACTATTTTTGTATAATCAGGAATTCATGTATTTTGTAAATTACATTTAACACCTCTGCTGAAAACATGCCTAAACTTCAAACATTAACCAGATTTAGTCTTGAGTTTGCATTAACAATAAGGGTGGCAGCCAGAACACAAAGCTAACTGCTTTCTATTTCCAAACTGTATCATAAAATCTGTAAGTGCTCAAATTTTAATTATTTATATAAGACTTTTATGGACCGAGAAACATGCTAAGTGAAGAACACACAACATCTTCTAAAAGAAACTCACCAGCCTTTGTTACCTCTTTTCCCCAAAATTCCTGTGTTTTCTTCTGGCTTCTTACAGCTGATACCAAGCAGATGTTCACATCTGCAAAACCAAAGGGTCTCTGTGCTTTTGGCATTTCATCAGCATGACCAGTTTGAGATTTAAGCAAATCCTGTAATACAAAAAACAGAATAAAAGATAACTACATTCGACAGTTCAATGTCTCTACCTTCTCTCTGAAAGTGGCCTGCCTCCACAGTCAGTAAAGGATTGTTTGGATTGTCTCCCATCTAGATTTAAGCAGAACAACTTGAATCTGAATGGATACAAAACTGCTGTTTTAAGTACATGAAAGGGTAGAATCCTGGAAATCACCTTTAAGTCATTTTTCAGTACATATTGAATATCCTGAAGATTCATGGAGCGGTTCTTTTGTTTAGGTTCCAGGCCTGACTTTACGATATCATAGTAAGGCACAGGAAGTCTAACATCTGCTTCTAACTGCTGTCCCGAAATTATGAGCTGTTTAATAACTGAGTCTTCACAACCCTTCCAGGGGGGGGTCTCTGCAAGACATAAATACAGACTTCACGTCAAAAGCTGTATATCGGTGCTCATGAAAACAAAGAAAAAAGAAAAAAAGGTAAAAAGAATCAGATACTGAATCATTATTATCTGCACATTCCCTAATCTACAACTACGGTCTCACTAACATTTGGGGTTTTGCCTGGGGGGTTCCTTTTCCAGTTAACTCTGTACAAGCCATCACAGCAAAGTTTTATTCAGTCACACAGAGGAATTCAACAGACATTAGGGGCACACAGTCTGCACTGAAAACATTTAGTGGGTTACCCAAGTGACAAAAGTCTAAACCTGCAGATATACCTGTCAAGGCCTCCTGCACTACTGCACAGAAGCTATAAATATCCGATTTGACTGTGACAACTTTCTGAAGGATTACTTCAGGAGAGCACCACTTATACAGCTGCACTGGGACAGGAATACGTGTCAGATCACTGTGTTCTCCACCATCTTTGCTGTATAAAGGGAAAAAAATTGTAAATTGGGATGTACAACGCAATCAACTAGAAGGTATATTGGAATTCTGGATTTTGGAATTCAAACTTCTGAGTTCATTGTATCTGCTTTTAGTTTGTATCTACTTTTAGTTTAAATACCTAAAAGGTCCAGAGTGTATCCTCAAATAGTAGTATTTTCACATCAATAAGATGTATTCTGGGACACTGCAGCAAAGACTTTCTGGTCAAAGTAACACCTGCTTTAACAAATTTACACTCAAAAAGACATCAGAGAAAGCCGAAAATTTCCCAATAGGAATTTTACAAGCAACCCCTGAGCTCTGACCAGTGTTGTCCGACTGTGGACAAAATGTAAGAAGGTATCACCTGGCCTGTCAATGTTTATTTTGCAATGTCTAGAAGGTAATTTCCTTCTCATATTTAACGATGAGGGTTTTGTTATTTACTTCACAGTAAGCTGTATCTGAAATAGACAAGAAATGGACAAGATTTATTAATAAACTGAGTTCACAAGGAGGTTAGGAAGTATCTTTGCTCCTTTCAGGGCATTACTATCAGCAAATTTTTGTTTGTATTATCAATTTTATTCTTTCTTTACAGTCTAACCAGCCATTTGCTTCCTCTCTAATCAGACTGCACTACAAGAAAGAAGTAAAAAAAAAAAAAAAAAAAAATAATCTACCAAGATGAAATCGTGTCCCTCAAAAAAGAAACCTTGTTTGTCACCAGTGGCATTTAATTACTACCAGTTCCATGAGGTGTGGAATCTTCAACCACTTAGGTAAGTCTCCAAAAACACAAGTTGAGGATAACAAAAGGACACTTAAATTATTTTCAGCCCAGCAGCAGAATTAATAACTCAAAATGGAATTACATCTCTGGTCTGTAGATTCTATTTCTCTATGATGGTATTTTTATACTGCAGTAAAGAGCTGCTCTCTTGCTAGTTTCTATTTTCAGATACAACACAGAAACTAAGTCCCCCTGAAGCTTGCTGTACTGCCTGTGACAAAGGTAATGTACCTGATCTGTAATAATTTACTCCAGTAACTCTGTTGCCTGACCCAGAGGCAGCACTCCCTAGTCATCAAGAGGGGCACTTCAGCAGAATTTCATACTAAATTTACTCATGTTTGTTCCTTTCACACAAACAGTGAGGACACTCTTTACCTCTCTATCATGTATTCCAAGTTGCACAGCTTTGCCTCACCAGAAGAAACAATCTGAACAGCGTAGGAGGTAACTGAACGATGGATAAATCCACGGAAGTGTAGAAAACGCAAAGCATCGATAATTTGAAGCAGCACATGCAAAATTATTTCCATGTGCAGTACTGGGAATTCTGTATGCTGGAATAAGACCCAGAAGTATCAAATTAATATTAAAAATAAAACACAAACTGGTTGATTAGGAAAAAAAGAAAAAAGTACAACTCAGTTCAAACCTTTGCTTTTATACACAAGCATTTTACAGTGTATTACATGCAAATCTTGAAGGGCAAAAGTTGGTTTTGCCACATTTGCAGTCTACAGTGACATGCAGAAAATTAAAAGCTCAGCCATGTTAAGACTGACACCAAACAAGAATATCAGTGCAATTGCACCTAAACACTAAGCGAACTATTGGCCAATTATAAATTTTACCAGGTTACAGAGTACGTGGTACTGTGCAAAGAAGCAGAAACCTGGATACACAGACTAGTAGTTTTGTCTTCTTACTCTTTGAGTAAAGTTGGCAGATGTAGTTACTAAACTTCTTCCTCTCAATTAACTATTGTTTAAAAAACAAGTATTCCAATTACCCTTTCATGAAGGATACTGTACAGAGAACCAAAGTTAACTCTTTCATATACCAAACGGGTTTTCTCCAAGTCACTAGACAGACACACAGCCATCAACTGTAGCAAATGAGGATGTCTGAGTTTACTGCAGAGAGAGGGGGGAGGGAAAAGTAAGGCAAATCTGAGATTAAAAAAGTCCTGACTTTCTAGATGGTTTTAATCAATACAACATGAATGCTTCTAATTTTCCATTGAAATACACCAAGTTTTAAAAGAACCATAGATTAGGAAGCATTTAGGAAATAATGCTTATTGTCACAATTAGAAGAATCTATAAATAAGTCATCCAAGCAAAGTGCAATAAAACATTCATCCAGACACGAGAAGAGAGTATCATCATCCTCTGTATTATCCACTGGGGAGCAAATGGAATGGAAATAGGCAGGAGAAGAAAGAGACCTGTATTTCTCATTTGGAGAGCAAGGACAACCACAGTCCTCCTGAGGTTAATCGCATTTCCTCACATTGCTGGAGACACCCAAATCCCAGGAGCACTTGTGGCTACCACACATTCTCTCTTACCTGCTGTGTTCCTGCTCTGCAACAAGAAGATCAGCAAAGCGCAGTTTACTGCAGCTTTGATGGGGCTCTAAGCCAAGTTCCTTCACTGTAACTCTGCTGCCTCCCCACATTAAGCTACAAGAAAAAAAAGGAATTTATATGAGATGCTTTCTGCAGTATTTTTTCCCAGTTACAGGGTTACTTACAAATAATTCTGAAATGCTCTGGTTCTCCCTCCTTTTGTTAGTAACATTACTCTGACAACCCCAGCTACGGCATATACTTTTTCAAACTGACAATAAATTCTCATCCAGTTAAGGACTGGATATAAAAGGCCAGGTTTGCTGCCCAAAGACACTACCCTTCCATGACTCAAGGTAAAGAACAAGGTCACTTTAAAACTCCGCCCTCTAAAGGCCATCAGGCCACTGTGACACAAGCCAGAGCTTTGGGAAGATTAAATCACCAATTTACCAGTTCTCTGGATGCCTTTGAGGCACAGCTATTTGCTACACAATACAAAAGATTAAAAACCAAGAAGATTCAGTCTGCATTTTCAACTCTCATTTCACCACAGGTTTGAGCAAGTACGCTGCAGACATGCATGCAGAGGCACAAGGTTTGATCCAACGCTTACAAGGACTCAACACTGAACAACACTACCTGCGCAACCCAAGTGACCCATTTCCCATCACAAAAGGAATCAGTACTGAAACACTGCTATCAGTGAGTAATGATAATTGGGCTAATATGGCTGGAAAGGACCAGAGCAACCTACAGATGTCGAGGGAGTCTAAAGAAAATACCAATCTGTGCACTGCAAAAACCAAGTTGCAAACAGAAAGCAGTAAATGAATACAGAACAGACCAGGAAAACTCTCCAAACAAAGCATGTGGTACAACTTGCTGCTTAACAGATACAGATACAGACTAAGAAGGGCTAAAATCTCTTTGATTCTACTTACTTTTTCATGATCATGTATGGACCAACATGGTAAGAAAATGCTGGTTCATCATCTGCCTGAACCAGGTCTTTTTCCCCAATAATAAGGAGAGATGCCAAGTACTCAAGATGCCCGTTACCTGCAAGATAAAACTGAAACACCACCAGACCATAACTAAAAGAACTTCCCAAGATCCATCACATGTGCCACAAGCTCACTAAAAACCCAAGTGCAAGCAGTGCAAAGGGAGCATCAGCCAAAGCATCAAAATGGAATGTTAAAGTATCTATATCAAAAGCCTAACTTTCTGACCAAGCTGAAATAAGGAAAGCAGAAACAGTTATTAAGAACTCTCACAGGTAACATTTAAACAAGAGAGGTTTTTTTGCCTGTTCTGAAACAGCTTCCCCTAATACTAATGACTAACAGACTCGATATTTGCATTCTCCACAGGTTTTCCCCACCACTTCAGTAAAAGTAAGAACTCACTAAAAATTTAAAATAACATGGGTGGGGTAATTACTTTGAAAAACTGTATTAATACCATTAGAAAACCATTACCCAGAGCACCTTACCTTCCCAAATCCAAAACTGCAAATGCTCTTGGCTGCATTAGCTTTCAGAAATCTGCCCAGAGGACTGACAACACTTCTAGGTATAAAAGAAAAAAAAGAAAGTAAAAAGAGTAACTGATATGCCAAGGCTTTGAGTAAAATACAAGAGAAAAGAGCAGAAATTCTGCAATATCCACGTATTTCAAATGGTTCATTTGAGTGGTCCACACAAAAAAGGGTAATGCAGATGCTGAAATTCTAAATTATTGTGCAAAATATTAAATTTTTTTAGGTACACTGTTATGATATGCATTTGTTCAAAGCAAGACAGACTGTAATACATATACAGGAATCTTGGATGGCTTTTTGTTCACAAATATGTATTTTTCCTATAACGTATATGACATAACAGCTCTTGAAAACGTTGGAAGCACACACCCAAAAGACCTAAAAAGGTCAAGACACAAACGACTTCATCTTACCTTCATTTTAATACTACTAAAATCCAGTTTTGCTGACTTCAAGAGTATCCCCTAATGTACAGATATTTACAACTATCAAGTTTCTATTTGGAACTCTCACAACAGAAATAAAAAGGACCATCATTCCTTACACACACTGGTTTTAAATTGGATATTGTCAAAAAGAAACAAGAACATGTTCATTTTAACATCACAGAATATGGAAGTAAGAGTCCTTGTAGCTCAATTCCTCAGTACTGAAGAATATGTTCTTACCCTTGCACAAGGCTACCAAACCGAGATGGACTGCAGGTCAGGGCTTTTGAGGAGCCAACCTTCCTGAGTAGATCAGGGGGAAAATTTTGAATGGCAGCCTGCATGTGCAATGTGCAACGCTGTATAAATTTCAACATCTAGAGAGGAGAGGAAGGGAAAAACAACAACATGAAATTACTTAGGAACTGCAAGATAAACCATTTCAAATTAATATATTGTGACTGCTGAAAAACTAACTGGTTAGTGGCAGTATTGTAAATAGGCCTTTCAAGAAATGGACAGATAAAAACTTGAAGAAAATCAATTACATGACAGTGTAAGAGAAGGCTTACTTCAGCACTAAACGATTAACTTTCAAGACATCCACCCATTGAAACTTGTAATATCAGGTTTCTTTTTAAGAGGAGTCTTGTCAGTTTTAACTGAATATCACACGTTGCAAAACTGACAAATTTGCTGACACTGTTCATGCACAGACTCAGACACACTTGAAAATTATTTCAGGTTTACTCTTGAACTGCACATACATGCCAACAAACTACATATATCAGGGGTACAAAACAAGAGCCTGTCATTCTCCTCACTGCACACTTACACAAAGTTTCTAACAAGTAATGGGCAGACATGCCCCTTCACCTGAGAGAAACCTTAGTTAAAACTGAATCACGAGGACATCAAAATACCATTACATGTGGAAAAGTAATTTTAAATATTTAATTATCTAACATGTAAAGGTCAAGAATTGCTTCATAAAATGCTGGAGTTTCTCCACTTTAAGATAAAGATCTGAGCACATATCTAGCACATATACAAAACATATTACACACACATACCTGAGCATAGGTTTCTTTATCAGCTGACATAGCCCAGCACTGAGGTTTTTTCCCATTCTTATCATGTGCTCTCAGATCACCTCCTTCATCCAATAACCTGCTAAGAATCCACTGATTTCCTGAGAATGCAGCTGCATGGACTGGGGTGCTTCCATCGTAACAGCGACTGGGGGACATTAAAGTAGAAATGTTTCAAACTACGCCTCCTACACTCAGCCAGTTGTGCTTCTTGGGAAAACAGCCGCATTTCTGGAATGTTTCTGTACTCCCAAACAATAAAATACACGATGAAATGAGGAGAGTTACGCACTTACCTACTTCTG
Source organism: Loriculus beryllinus (assembly GCA_039877255.1). Taxonomy (NCBI): domain Eukaryota; kingdom Metazoa; phylum Chordata; class Aves; order Psittaciformes; family Psittacidae; genus Loriculus; species Loriculus beryllinus. The sequence continues at coordinate 19,868 of JBCJKH010061960.1, forward strand.
AGGATCTTTGGCTAAAACAGCAACATGCATCTTAAGCAAATCTTTATTTATATACAGTAAATATTGTTTACTACATTACTAAAACCACTAAAAGGTTAAAAATTAATTTAAATTTAAGAAAAAAAAAAACAAAACAAAAAGTTACTTAACTGATTAGCATCAGAGCCATAATCCAGCAGTATATCCACTATTTTACCAAGACCTAGCAATGCGGCAGTGAACAGAGAAGTCTGGCCCATGGAATTTACAGCATCAACAAAAACACCTACAAGAAAACAAAAGATTGGGACGTAAGTGCTTGTGTTCCCCCCCCCAACCCAAATAATGGGAAATGTTCCATTAACACTGACACTAACGGCCATATTCCATCTGAAATACTGAAAATGTGAAAACATTAATGGCACATTCAATGCCAGGCTGGATGTGGCTCTGAGCAACCTGACCTAAGCGAAGATGTCCCTGCTCATTGCAGGGCGTTTGGACAAGATGGTTCCCTGTAACGGCCTATACATACCAAGCACTGCTCCTCCAATGATTTCGAATACTGAATGTATAAATAGCAGAGACACTGTATTAACAGGGATGAGCAACAACGACACTGAAGGACTGCATTAATAAAATGATAAATCCTTCTAGGACAACAACTGAGAGTTGGATGAGTATTTTGTTACTTTGACCAACTTTCTTCAAATTACCAAGCTGCCCTCCACATTAAAATAGAATACAAAGTAAAACCACAATCCCATAACAAGCTCACCCCAACCACGTACAAGGCCACCCCATCATCTGCCTTTAGAACCGTGATTAAAAAGGGTCACAAACCACTCAGCCCGTGCTCTCTCCCTCCCGACACCACAAGGGGCGGGAACGGTCATCGATGGCGGGAGGCTCCTGCACCAGCAGCGCCGCCCGCCCGCCTCACGCTCAGGAGACAGCACCTCGCTCCTCCTCGTGGCTTGTGACGCCGTTCAGGTGCGATCACTCTCCTCTAGTGACCAACTATAGAAATGATCCCTGAAAGTATAGTCTTGACCGCATCAGCACCGCGCGCACAGCCCCACCGCCGCGCACCGCCCTCGAGCACATGGACACCCGACACCGACCGCACACCCGCGGGAACCCGCACCGACCCGCCCGGCCCTGCTCCGCGGAACCGAGTCCCGCGACTCCCGGGCCGCCCCGGGACCCCCGGCGCTGCCGCGCGTGGAAAGAATCGGGCCCCGGTTCTTCATTTGCATCGTCTGCCTGAGAAGACCAATCAGAACCGCGCTGTCAGTCACGCAGGCGCGGTCTTCAGGTGCGCAGCCGCGCTGCGCGGTGGGAACCGTGTGCAGCGGTTTCTGCGGAAGGGCCAGTCTGCAGCTCATTCGCTGCGGCCGCGGGGGAGTGAAAAGCAGACACAGCTGTAGCGTTTACACAGGCCCCAGTCCCCATGCAGTTAAAAATCCATGTATCAAAAATGCTAACGTCTAAACCACACCTGAAGTATTCTTCTATCAGAACTGAAGTTAAAATCCTATTTAAAGAGACTATTCCTAAAGTTGACCCTTACAGTTTTACAATACGGATTCAATTTCTTTACGAGCACCCTACAACTGAAAGCTTAGTTCCCAAGTTATTTTCATACTTATTTACATGTTCTAAAAAATACATGTTTTAAATCTGTAAATATATTTTAAATATATTTACATTGTTAATTTAGTAATTAGTGCCAATTTCCCCAAAAGGCCAACTATGTATCATTATGTAAATAAATTTTATCCAGAAAACTGCACTGTACAGCATACTATTTTTCACCCCAAATCTATGCATACAGCACATAGTAAAACTCTTCTGCCAGTGCTTGTCTAAACTTCGCTTTTACCTTGTTTCAGCAGCTTCTTTACTCTCACAGAGTCTCCTTGCCTGACACACTGGTGCAGCTGAGCTTCCAGGGAATCACCTATGATACTGCCAAGCTGGGTAGGGCAGGGCATGGGCAGATGGACAGTGTGAGCCATCTTCTTTCCTCAACAGAACTAGGAAAATGTATGAAAATTAATGCAGCTGCAAGGTGCCATAGCTCAAAAATACCTATTGTTATTTTTTTTCCCAAACCCTTCAGGTCTTCACTGAGAGTTTGGTCAGACATTGAAGCCGTCAGGTGTGTCACCCTCTAACAGGACAATGGCAGAACAAAGCCAACACCATTCTCTGGTCGGATCACACCCCGCCGCCTTTTGGCTGCTTCGGGCCCTTCTAACCCCCCCCTCATCACCTCATCATCACCTCACCACCTCACCGGTACCTCCGCGACGGCCGCCGCACGCGCTCACAGCCTCCCACACCGCACATGCGCAGCGGCCGCCACCGCCTTCACCCCCCTTCCCGCCGCCGGCGGTGGGCGGGGCTTGTGGTGGCCGAGCAGGGCCGCGCCATGCAGCGCGATGTGGGGAGCCTTCCGCTGGCCCCTGCGGTGCGCGCTCGGCTCGTCAGCGCCGGCTTCCAGACGGTGCAGGAGCTGCTGGAGACCGGCCCCTGCGGGCTGAGCAAAGGTACCGGCCGGCGGGACCGGCTCCCACCCCGCTTCCCGTCCTTCCTCTGTGAGGTCTCCCGCAGCCCTTCCCTTTCTGCTGTAGCTGACTGGCGCGGGTGGGGTGTCGGCAGGTTTAACCTTACCGGAGTGTACCCCATCCCTGGCAGTGTTCAAGGCCAGGCTGGACACAGGGGCTTGGAGCAAGCTGCTCCAGTGGAAGGGGTCCCTGCCCGTGGCAGGGGTTGGAGCTGGAGGAGCTTTAGGGTCCATTCCAGCCGAAACCATTCCACGATCCTATGTGGTTACTGTACACCGAGCAGCTCAGGCAGGTGAGGGGCTTGATCCATACGGAAAGGCCGTGGCTCGGCTCTGGGAAGCTCTCCTGAGAAGCCTGAGACCTCAGGGAGCCTGGACGAATGGACAGAGTTAAACCTTTCCTGGGTTTCAGGTTTGCCTGAGCAGACAAACAGACAAAAAACGATGATTCTGGTAAAAGATTCTTCTTGCACTGAGTGATGGGTGTCAATGGGATGCAGAAATGGGGAAAACAAAGGATTCTCTCATTCCTCTTCTTTCCCAATCTGTATGTTCTTTAAACTTCCCTGCAGTCAGAAAGTCACCTTTTTCAAGAAGTTAAAATAAGATTTCTAAGAAACATTTAATGATAGTTTTATTATCTATAATAAGATGTAGTAATAGTTTTGCCTTGAAGATCAAAGTGAAGTAGCTAGAGTCTGACAGATGTATGTGCATTAAGGCAGACACGCAGAGGTGTTTGCTGGTATCTCATCTTTGTTACTGGGTGTGTGTTTCAAATCTACAAGTGATGTATTAGGTATTCAGCCCTGGAATACCCCAAGAATTCAGAGCACGATCAGTAGCTGTCCTTGTCACTTACCAGTCTGCAGCCTGACTTCTTTTCCAGGACCTTATTTGCTTGAAATTAAATGAATATGATGGCACATTCCATGCAAAATAGGTGAATTGCTCTGTCAGATCTCATTCATGTCTATGGACAGCAGTTTTGATTATTTTTTTCTATTTGCAGATAGCTTACTGGCACCTGAATTCTGAACACAGGGCATCGTTGCTGAGCTCTTTTGAAAATCATATAATTAGTTCCAGAGATGTTGGCAAGCTGTGTGCATCGTTGTACTAAAAGGATTAATATTTTGTGTTACACTGCAGAATGTTCAGTTTCTGTCATACAAGTTGAATCATCTCTTTGTACTTTCAATAAATCATTATTTATAAAGATAAGGTAGCGTTTCATGCTTTTGACTTTTCCAGAAATTGGAATCTCCAAGGAAGAGGCCCTGGAAGTGTTACAGGTTGTGAGGCAGGAATGTCATGGGGATGCAGCAAGAAGTGCTGCAAGATCGGGTGCCTCCCGAAAGTGCACAGCCCTGGAACTTCTGGAAGAAGAGCAAGCCCAGGGCTTCATCATCACCTTTTGTTCAGCACTAGACAATATTCTAGGAGGTGGTGTGCAGCTAGCCAAAATCACCGAGGTCTGTGGAGCGCCTGGTGTTGGGAAAACACAGCTATGGTATTTCATTTTTAGTTTACTTTTGGGCTTCTTTAATTATGAGGAGAGATAATTTTTCTTGTTATCAATCTCTGATTCTTCTATAGCATTATAAATAAAATCCTGGTAATGGCTGCCGTGCTTCCTGCTCCATGTATTCCTCAGCAGAAATGTCACTTTAGGAGTTGGGAGGGGAGAGCTTTGTGACGTGGATATTTATCTGGTTTTCCTATTTTCCCTGGCAGTATGCAGTTGGCAGTAGACGTACAGATCCCAGAATGCTTTGGAGGTGTAGCTGGAGAAGCCGTGTTCATTGATACTGAAGGAAGTTTTATAGTAGACAGAGTAGTGGATATTGCAGCTGCCTGTGTGCAGCATTGCCACCTTATTGCCCAAGCTCATCAAGAAGAAGGTACGTTGCTAAGTCATTTCTTTCTGCCTCATAGACTGGGATGAAAGTGAGATGAGCGTCTCCTGGGCTGCACTTCTTCCATTTCAGAAGCAGTGCTGGCTCCAGAAGCTCTTGCTGCCAGTCTTCAATTTCTACCTGAAATAAAGCATCATACCCTGAACAGTGTCAGCATGTGGAGCCCATGCTGCAGACTGAGCTGATCCACTTTAAGAATAATTCTTCTCCTACATGATGGTTTGGAGGGGGGTTTGCCCCTCTTTTTTTTTTTTTTAGTACTTTAATGCATGAATTCACAGCAAAACACAATTCCATCAGCAGAACTGAGGGATAATGTGGGACAGGAAGAGCAGCTGGGGAAAGGGAAGAGGAACAACAGAGTTTCTTAAGGCAGTGTTGCTGCTGAACCCCCATACTGTAAAACTAGCTGGAGTTCACCTCCTTCATAACATCAGTATAGCCAAGTTGCATTCAATGAAGAGTAGTTATAGAGTTCTAGAACTCATCAGTGTGTTGAGGATACTGACACAGCTTTTATGGTACTCTTAAGAGTATTTCATGCAGCAAACTTCTGTTTGAACTGAGGTGAATGGGTACCATATTAAATGAGTACACAAAACAACGGATGATTAATAGTCAGTGTTGTCCTCTGGTGGTGATCTGGCTTGAAAATTATTTACTGGAAAAGTTCTTTTTTCAGAAGTAGATTTTTCATTTTTGGAGCACTCCCTTGGAGGCTCCGGTGTACCTGTGTGTGAATGCTGAGATAGCATCTGCTCACCACCTTCTTGACTTTCAAGCCAGATGGAAGGTGTGTTTCCCACACTCTGTATCTTGACTGTTTCTGTTTCCGGGGGTTCTGCTGTTGCTATATGTGGAGGGCATCATTTGGTAGAATGATGAGAGTAGCAATATGTTATTATAGACTTCTGACTCATTTACTCATCTGTTTATCTGTTCTCAGATCATCTAAAAGCTTTGGAGACTTTTTCCGTTGAAAGTATCCTTTCTCACATATATTACTTCCGTTGCCGTGACTACGTAGAGCTTCTTGCACAGGTCTACCTCCTCCCAGACTTTCTTTCGGAGCACTCAAAGGTAAGGATTATTGCAGACTTAGGGGAAGATATCACTCGTCTTCACACTAAGGATTTTCAAGGTTGCTCAGCTGTTATAGTAAGAGTAACATGAGTAACGCCTTGGTACCTTGTCAGCTTGGCAGTAACGTATTCGCTGATGTTGTAGTACAAATGTAAGCTTGGCTGCTTGTTTGCTTTGTCATTCCCATCCCAATTACTTTTGAAAGCAATTTGCTTTTGCTACCACTGCTGCCATCATTCTGAATCTCCACTTTGAAGTGAGGATACTGGACCTATGTTGCCACATGTTGTTTTGTTTCTATGAGCACTGAGTTCTGAATCATTATAAAACTGCTTTACAGAAGAGTCTCTGAGCCAGGTGTATGTGTGATGACCATGATGCAGGGGGATCAGAAAGGCTTAGTGCCACTCACTTTTGTCATAGAAGATCACTGAGGACCAGAGGCATTCTGTACCATCCTGACACACACAAAGTGACTCTTCTTCTTTCCCACTCTTCTGTTGCTACAAGCAGCCAGAGCCTGCAGTCTTGACTCTTGAGTGCACTACAGCCAAAAAGTTTCCTAGTTCCTAGTGTTTTAGTGAAATCTTATTGTAGAGCAGATTTTCCGCACCTGTCATCCAGATTTCTAGGTTCTACACAGCAGATCACTAACAGGATTTGGGAAAGATGAAGTGTACCCTATTCTAATGGAGCACAGATCAGTGTTGTTTAGTTAGATTGTCTTTTGTATGTAATTTCAGTTTTTGGAAGCTGTTATGTTCTTGAAAGCACAGATGGGAGTCTTTCTTTTGCTTAGTGTAGTCTGGTATTTCCCTTTCTCTGCCAGGTACTAACGGTGCCCTGTTATGTTTGCTCTTGTGGAAAGTACATGGCTTCATTAGCACAGTTGCATTGGGCTGCAGTTCTCTGGTACCATCTGTGCTGATTATCTGTGCTTGGCCTGGAGCCTGAAATACTACTGAAGGTTGCAGGAGAGCCATAAGACCTTCTGATGATTCCTTGGATAGGCTATAAGTGACTTGACAGATTGCTCATTGCAGTCCAGCTCTCATTAAAATTAGTCTGATCCCAGTGTATAGACCTGGAGCTGAGACTGGGACCACAGAAACCTACAGATTTTAGGTATTTTTTAGAGAGACCTAGTTGTAGAGTGTCATTTGGAAACAAGAATTAGTTTGAGATCTTGTTAAGAATATGAGAGAGGCCAATAATATGAAAAAGGCTATGTTAGAAAATATTCTTGTCATAATAAATCTAGTTCTTTAAGGTCTAGTAGAGACGCACTGGCATGGCGAAGGCATTTGTTACCAAGCTCTTTCAATACAGCCTATGTTAGAATATTTTAAGTCTACTTGTTTGCTATTTTATAGGGAGTACCACTGCCAGAAAATAAACTAAATTGCATCCTACCTGGACATATTAATCTGATAGGCAAGTTATATGTATGTATGTATATATATGTATGTATGTATATATGTATATATGTATATATATGTTCCATTCTAGCACAAGTCATTTTTTTTTTCTTCATTTGGAGGTTCAGGGCCATTTCACAGGGTGATGTTTGCTGCAGGCTTGCATGTTCCAGTCACAAAGCAAATTCCCAGTAATGAGTTAAATCTATAAGAGAGACAACCCATTTTCTTGTGTTGTTTCCAATTTGTTATCTTGTGCATTAATGCAAGGACTTGTAGATACCTAGGATTTGAGTGACATCTGAACATGCAGATGCTGTTGAACCATCCATTTCCCTTCTGTATTTCAGACAAACTTGGGTCATCAGAACAGCCACAGCATATGAAGTTAGAACAAATCAAAGTCCCTGACTAATGTTTATATAGTGTCTTGAGGGTGATGGGACAGCAGCAGCATTGTGTTCAAGCTTCAGCTAATGATTGCTACAAAAGAAATAATTCAGCAAAGCAAACATCTTCAGGCAAGATAGATACTCAGCTCCATTGCACAATGTCTGGAATATTTTCATGCATCAGTTCAACTCCATGCTTGTAAGATAACTCATCTGATTCTTTATCAGTGATGTATCTTAACAGTGGCTACAGACAGCATGGATTCTAATCTCGCTAGGATTTATTTTTTGAGGGAAAAGGTGAAATAAATTAGTGTTCATGGAGAGCTGATCAGAGTACAACCCTGATGTTTAACAATTTATTTTTCTCCAGCTCCTCTTCTGCAAGGCTTTAGGTCCAGGTTTATTATTTTGTATTCTGTATGGGGTACTCCAGAGAAGTCAGCTCTAAGTGAGTGAGCTCTGGAACTGGAAAGAGCTCTGTGCTGCCTTAACTAATGGGAGATCTTAGTGCAGCATTTTGTTTAAGCTAATGCAGGTACGGTCTGAGCTAGTATCTCTGAATAAAGTAGTACTGCACTTAGCAAGTGTCCTAGTGTGTTCAAAGCTTAGAGCTCTTTACCCTGCACTATTATGGAGTGCTGATTGTTCCCAATATATATCTAGAAACAATAGATGTTATGCTGTTATGCACATCTGAGTATGAAATAAGATTGTCATCACCTAATACAAAACATTCCAGTGCACTTAAAACGATGTCTTGCTGTTTTTTGTCCTTTGCTTGTAGGATAATAATGGTAGTTCTCCTTTTCTTCCACATTTAGGTCCGACTGGTGGTAGTTGATGGAATTGCATTTCCTTTTCGCCATGAGTTTGAAGACCTCTCACTTCGGACAAGGCTCTTGAATGGTCTGGCACAGCAGCTGATTATCATAGCAAATGATCATAAGTCAGCGGTAAGTCTGAGGCAGGTTTAGATCAGAAAAGATGCTACTTTAGAATAAATGCATTACAAAGAATGAAGCAAATGCGATTTGCTGGAAATAGCAAACTAAAACTGCAAGAATGCCCTCTACATCCATGTTTGCCAGTTTGGTTAGTAAATATGGGGTGGGGGGGCACAGGCAAAACTATTTAGATGGAAAATTCCTAGACTTGCCAGAATAATTAAAATCTGCATTAAAAGCATCCTGTGGGTCTTAATTAAATGGTAGCATATCAATCTATCATGCTGTTTCACATAATATTTTTAATGATTTGGTTGGACAAGGAGTGACTTTGGTGGCTTTTTACCTACAAAGCACACACATAAAATACATCAGAGTATGCGGCAGTTCCAAATATTGTCCACTCTCTGTTTAAAAATAAACTACAGTCTTAGTAGAGGAACTGTTCTTAGGGAGAAAAAGCACTTTATTTCCTGGTTTGGTTTGCTCTTCTGGCATCCATGGAAACTCACAGCTTCCTTCCTGGGCATTGTTTCTATGTCATTGACGCCAAGATGGAGGCCAGCAAATCTGCAGCCATGTAGCCAGCAGATGGCACTCAGAAGCTACATCTGTTCCAGAAGTTGTTTTGGCAAGTCCCTTACAGTACAGAAAAGCATTGTTCAGGAATTGGAGCTTAAACCATCTCAAAATGGTACTTGTTCCTGCAGTTCTTTCCAGGTGACTTGCAGCCTTGTCACCCACAACTCTGGCGCAAATGGGTTTTGTTCCTCACTGCTAAAAATAAGCCTGCCCTTGTGCTTCCTCTGATAGCTGCAGGAAGAGAAGAAACACAGCTCTACATTCCGCCCTGGTGGAGCGATTGGGCTTGCTGCTGAAAGCATACCCTCTCTGTCATCCTGAAATGAAATATGAAGCTTCTTGCTGGTGTGGGTACCAAGGGAAGTGAATGTTTTATGACTGCTTGATTTTGCACAGCCTCCAGTTTACTGAGTGCTTTCACTCATAAATTTGGTACCTGGTGACCTTGAACAAGAGCAGTTGTCATTGTACAGTCTGTTTTGGTTTGGTCAAGGGGCACATATGTCACTTCTTTCTATTGAACAAGTGAGCAGTTTAGTGGAAGCACTTGCTGAATAAACACTTGATACAGAAGCAATAAACACAGAGCTTCAGAAATGATTTAGCTCCGAGTGGCCCTCCTGTTAGTTTTTGAGTTAGTTCCATGTAGCTTGCAAGCAGTCTAAATTCAGCTGCGTGCCAGAGATTGCTCCTTGGGCAGCAGAGCTGGGCAGACTGAATGCTCTAATATGGTAGGAAGTTCATTTGGTTTCTAAAGCTGAACTCAGTGGGTTGTGCTACAATGTCCAGAGTAGGCCTTCTCCAGCTCCAGTGAAACAGGGAGCCTGTTCAGGGTTGTTACCATCCATATATGATGAGTTACTTTTCTAAAATACACGATATATGCCTTGAGGATGTCAGCTATGTAAATGTTTTGGTGTGTGCCCTCTGTGCTCAGTGGAGTTGCATGCTTTAACTGTTCAAGCAAGAATTGTACAAGCATGTCAAACAATCAAAACCCCATAGGTTTAAGATAGGTACAAATTTTTATTTTTCATTTTTAATGAACTTTGCAATTAATATTCCTGGCTCTTTTCTGTCTCACCCACCCCCACTTCTACCAGGGATCTAACCTAGACTGTCTGTGAACCTCCTACAAGTGATTTGTGCTGCGAAAACACTCCCCCACTCTGTCTGTTCACTTTTCATTCTGCTTTGTATTGTACCCACTTGCGCATTTTTAGAAGACAAGGCACAGAAATTCTGTTAATCACTAGGCTTATGCATGTTTTGAGCAGCAGCACCAAATTCATTAATGCCAATGAAAGAAAGCTGTCGCTTTACAGAGGGCTGGTGCAACTCATGTGCACCTGAATACAGATCCAAACAGTATTTAGTACAAATACAGTGGAATATATACAGTTTGCATCCCTTGGGGAGGGAAAAATATATGTTTCTTTAAAGTCTTGAATGAAAGAAATCTACCTTCCATGCAAATGGAAAATACATTTTTCAGGGTTCTGTTATTTTGTTTTGGCTATTGAGAAGATGAGGCATATTTACAGTTTCTTCTTGCTAACATGAAGTATCTGAGTAACTACTTTATTGTTAAAAGATCTTTGAAAAATGCCTCTCTTCCCTCCCACCAGTATTCGTATTTTCTGGAGATTTTCTTGTTTGTGTGCTTCTGTTTCCTCTTTTAGGTAGTTCTGACAAACCAAATGACAACAAGGATTGGACAGAGCCTGTCCACATTGGTACCTGCTTTAGGTAGGTGTTTAGCTTCTGAGTCAAAAACTGAGTTAATCGTCAAATATATGATTTTGTTTCTTTTGGCATCGTGTGCAAAGAAAATGAAATTGCTTGCTGAATTTCTGCGTAGCAGAATCCATGATGAAAGTCATTCCAAATGGGTCTCAGGCTAGTATTGTGGAACTCTGCAGTAGTGCTTGCCTGTGGCAGCTTTGTGAGTATAATCACCAGCTATCAAACTTTATTCTAAACTCAAACATGGTGTGCAGATTAGAATCCTGGTTAGATTTTTTAAAAGGGATTACAAATGTTTTTAAAAGTAATGACATTTTCAGATTGCAGAAACTCACAGGTTGAGAGTGTTGTTGGACATTTTTTGCCTTTTTAAAAACGAAGAATGTTAATACTAAACTTGCTATTAAATCTATCAGCATTCCTTTAAGATGACTGCATCACCCTTTATGGGGAAGCACTAGCTACTAAGAGCTCTGAGTAAGTAGGTTTTTAGAAGTGCAGCTAATGTACTGCAGTCTTCCCCTGAGGATCTGGGCTGTTACCTTTATCCTAGCTGTGGCTGTGTCAACTAAGGAGGCCGCTACCCTTGCTTGAGGTCACTGCTGCATCCTATATGCTGGCTGAGCTGTTTATTGATTGTCTCCTAAACCATATCTGCCAAAAGTGGCCCAGTTAAATTTGAGCCATTTAAATAATAAGTAAACCTCTGATAAATCAAGTAATTTATACTGAAATTGGCTGGTATTTTACAGAAAATGCAGGGATAGACCTGGGAGCAATAAACCTCTAGAAGGAATGTGGTGATGAACAGATTAAAGCACTAGTAGAATAACACAACTTAATAGTTGCACACTTCAAACTATGCTGCAGTTTCTTCAATTCCCTGAGAATCATCCACTGCTTTTCCAAAACAGTTTAAGTTGTTTATTTTGCCATTACACTTAAGCATGTTCCATTAATTATTTGCAAAGTCATTTCATATTTGCTGCATAGCTTGAGCTCCCTACCCATTGCTCCGTACAGATATGGCATAGAGAGAAGTTCTGTGTGGGATCCTCAACTACAGCCTGTCTAGAGTGAGTTTAAGTGTTTTTTACAGGCTGCTCATTTTGCCCTGTAATGAGCAGAGTACCTCATACAGATTCTTTTGCTGCAGTCCCAGGGGAAAATAGAACAGTTCTTCTCAAGCAGAGATTTTGACACACTAAGAAAAAGCTCAGTGTTTAAATCTTCTTTCAGGTTGTAACTGTATTATTTTATGGTACACTTAAAGGGCAACAAATCTCTGTCCACAGCTTCAGTTTCTGTGGACTAAGTAATGATTCCCTTGTTCCGGAGCAGAGGGAGAAGGGACACATACAAAGGCAAAGATATTCTCAGTGTCTGTACAGGCATTGAACCATTTGGCAGAGATGTAAGATAAAATGAACAAATACGGACTGTCTCCATTGAGAATGTGAAGAATGTGGAATTTTGAGCTGTGCATGCAGATACAGACCCAGCTTCTAGTGTCTGACCCTTCTTGTCATTTTTGCCTCTTGCTCTCTGATGTATTATTTCTGGCAGCCTTTCTGGCTACAAACTCAATTAAAGTTAATAGATTCGGTCTTTTTATTTCAGTAGTCAGTGTTGTTCGAGAGGTGTTGTGTTTATGGAGTCACAAGGATAGTAAAGAATGTGAAGACATTCAGAGTAGGTTATAATTCAAAGATAACACATCTTGTGCATATTTTCTTTTACAAACATTTAATTCGACATAACCTCACACTGACCATAAACTGATTGTGATTCTCACCAGAATGCGTGTGTAGTAAACATATAGTATTGTTGAGTTGTGTGTACTCTGTAAAAGTGAAACTTTGCACCAGTTGTTAAAATATTTAGGTTAAGAGATATGCCCCTTATCCTAAGCAGCCTTTTCTAAGATTTCACAAGAGCATTAATCTCTAAACTCTTCTTCAGCGTCTGGGCACAAGGGAACTTCTTAATTATGGGGAAAAAAGGCACAGATGCTGCAAGGTATTAAATCAAGAGCTTTATGAAGAGGACAGCTTTCTTTCCCACTAGTAATAGCTAAGCTGGGTGTTCCTAGACATTTCTACTGGATATATTTAGAAAGGAGGTCAAATATAAATCTGCAGCCAGTTTAACTCAAAAATACCCCATTTTACAGTAGCATTTTTCTTTCATACTTGATACAGTTGGAAACATTCTAGTGTGGAATTTGTACCCATTGTAAAACATGTTTTGATCTCTGACTCAGAACCATTATCTGATGACTAGAATCTTCAATCTTGACTTACATGTAGTGGAGCAAGGTCTAGCAAGATACCTACAGGGTCTAGGTCTTCATTACAGCTGAATCATATTTTTTGTCTTATTTTTTTGTCTTCTCTGTGCTGTAATGAACACCAGAGCACATGGGGCATGTGGGGCTGGTGACATGATGGAGACCAACAAGTGATTCAGAAGTTAATGGGTCTGTATGGAGGTGAAGAGGAGAGGCTTGCAGCACTAAAACAAAATGACTGGTTTCAAATGCAGTCCATCTTTGGACTACTGACTGTCTCCAGGGATAAACAGAGGAAAAAACCCAATAAAATTGTCTATAAATTGACTGAGCTCATGGTCAGGTGTGAACTGAAACAACAGGACTATTTCCCCTTAAATAGGGTAACAATCCAAACTTCCTTCTTACTTTCCACCATGACCTCCCTCTTGCATTTGGTTATGTTCTTCTGCATTTTGCTGTCAGAAGCAGAAGACTGCTTCAGGGGCCCTTAATACTTTAATAATCATTGACTTTTCTCCCAAGCTTGTATCCCAAAGGGAGTGATGTTTGCTCATAATTATTCCTGAGAGGCAGAGTATCAGAATTTTGAAGTAGGATTTAGACATACTCAACTAGGTTCTTTCAGTAGTAATTAGAAAAATCTTTCTTAATGCTATGTCTGTTTTCAAGACTTGTCTAGTACCTGTCCTTTATTATATATAATATATATAGTCTAGTACCTGTCCTTTATATAGAAAATCTTTCTACACGTATGGAAGTACTGCATCAAGCTTTCTATAAAACACACTGTGAGTATAGAGGTTATTCCTTGTCTCAGTGTACTTGGTAAACTAGTTGTGAAATCCTTGCACATTGATACAAAATATGTGATTTATTACTGCAAGAAAGGTGTATATATGTTTAATCATGAGTTTTTTTGGAAGATTGGTCTAATTTACTAATGATGGTGCTGTATAGGAGCAGAAATAAAATGGCCTGTATTTTATGTCACTCAGGAGAAAGCTGGGGACATGCTGCTACTGTCCGTTTAATCTTTCACTGGGACAACAGTCAGAGGTAAGTGAAAATGTAAGCAGTGAAGTATGTAACAACACTGACAAATGTGATATTTGAGAATTCTTCTCTGAATGGCCAAGCAGGGATTTGAACTTGACTTCTGGCTTTGCTCCGCCATGTCCCAGGCTACTGTAGCTCGAGAAGAGCTTTCTAGTTCAGCCTAAGACAGCGTGGGCTGAACTGTTATGCTCCTCCTTCTCACCATGGTCAGCTTGCTGCAGTGCTGTAATTTCTTTCTGACAAGATGCTATGTCTCATCAAACTATAACATCCTAACAGCAGCTGCTCAGACACAAGAATTGAGGATCTGGTGCCTAAGTAGAAATTTTTACTCTCTGTATTTTGTAAGCAGGGAGTAGAATGTCTTTGCTTCAGCCTTTTAGGCCCCAGTCAGTACAAAGCCAAAGATGCCAAAAGCAGCTTTCCACCTAGGTAGTAATTCTCAGGACAGAAAAGGCTTGCTGAGCCCTGAACCTTAGTGGCAGCCTTTGAACCTTTCTGCTTTTGAATGTAGCAGAATGGTTCCAAGTTACAATGACCTGCAGGAAGTAAAAGAGCTTCATTTACTCCCAGTTCAGAGTGGAGCTATGGAGGATGATTTTAGCAGCCCAAAGGAATGAGGATGACCCTTCTAAAAACTATATGAAGTTCTGTTTCCTGGTTCTTTTTTTTCCTCTTCAGTATATTGCAAGCTCACTTCTCTTTCCTGGTCAGTTAAATTTGTCTTGTGTGTAGTATCACAATGCAGCAGCTTGGGATTATGAAGTCTTGCTTCAATTCCCTAATCTTCTGCAAACAGTGAACAAAAATGCTGCTGGAATGTTGTGCATAGTTTGGCTTGTTAAACCTGAAAGAGACAAGCAGTGACACTTTCTTGTGGAGTTTTGGTTTTTTAAAGTCTAAGTTTGAAGCAAATGCAGAACGATTACAGCAGGCTGTTTATGCTGGAATTAAATTAACATCACTGATCAGTTAACAGCCTTTATAAGACAGAAGTTGCATCAACACAATGATTGCAGAGTGAACAAAAGTTAATTCTATATATCAAAACTAAGAAGTTTTTTTTCTTCTGCAACAGCTAGGAAGGTCGTAGGTAAGGTGTTTCAGGAAGATAGACAAATGAGCCAAAGATAGACAAATGGGTTTTATTTACTGTTCTAAACGTGTAGCTAATATGGAGCAGGGCCTGCAGAAGCACAGCAATTCCAGTGAAAGCTATGTAACTAAAAAGCAGCAATAGCTACATTCTGTTGCATTTTTCACACAAGCTACCTGTACCTGATGATCCATCATTAGCTTCTTGTTATTTTTATATTAAGCTATTGAGGCACAAAGATATTTGAGTATCTGTTTGCCAGCTTCTTCTTTATTAATTGTGCTTTGGCCTAATATGATACCTGTCTTTTTCTTTCTCTCTACTACTGAAAATGGCAGAGCTTAATTATAAGGGGTCTTACTGCTGTGAGGTAAGATCCTGTTGAGTCAGAGGCATGCAGCAGAGCTCCAGCTGAGCACTTGTGAAAGTGTGGCTTCTGCAGCTCCAGATTTAGGCTATTTTGTAAAGTATAACCCACCCCTTAAATGTTCTGAGGAATTCCCTGTGTAGCTAATATGAAGTGGCAGTGTTTCTCAGGCTGTAATTACGTGCTCTCTAATAGAATGGCACCTCAGGGAGGTAAAAAACCCTGAAAATAATTAACGGGATCTTTGGCAGGGTGTCTTGATACAGAGAGCAGAAAACTTTCCATACTGGCTTCACCTAAGTGTGAGTTTTGGGGAGGTGCGCATGGTTTAAACTAGCATCAGGCCTGGGACTGGTTGAAAAATACCTCATTTTTTAGCTTCTGTGCAGTCTTCTTAAAAGCAGGCATTTATTAGGCTAGGTGCTACCACAAATTAAGATGCATTGCTTAGAGTCTCAGTGCACAAAATCAAAGAGGAGAAATAAAAGGAGACTTATTTTCTCAAGGTTATGCTGTATGTCAGTGGCAAGATCAGGCTTAGAAATAGAACATCTTATGCTCCTTCTCCATCGACTAGGTTATATTGACAGGCCAGGGAAATCTCTAGCAAAAAAAACTCCCTAGAATGTGAATTCTTGAGGGTATCTCTCAACTTCGAGATGTAAGTGAACGAATGATTGCTTAACAGAATAGGAAAGAACTGTGCTCAAAACCTTGTTTGTTTGCATTTTAAGAAAGTGGTGTTTGGAATTACTTCATAATGAATATTTTTCAAAAAATGTGATGAAATCCCATGATGAAACTAGGGTGATTAATCACTCATTTTAGTAAGTCTGCATTGTGTTTTAGCTGACGGGTCATGTAAAGATGGGAATTTGGCATCCACATACATAAGAATTCCTCTGGTCATGTACCCCGTGTTTGTGGGGGAAAAATTAGTCTAGTCATTTGGCTACTTGGAATTTTTATTATTGTATTCATTAATCATAGTTATCTGGTGTTTTTTGTTTAACCAGGCTGGCAACATTGTACAAATCACCGAGTCAGAAGGAGTCAACTATACCATATCACATCACAGTTAGTATTTCTTTTGGGCTGGACATTGCTAGTTGTAAAGGAATTTTAAGACACACAGAGAAAGCTGTGAATGATGTTTTCTTAGTGTTGCTTTTCAGTTGCCTTATGAACGTAACTGGTAATACTGGGATGTCTCCAGGTTTGTTAATATTTTGCACCTTTTCTCTTTAGAAAAATGACCCAGCATGTTAGTTCTCTTTGAATTAAAACATTTTGATTTCCAGATCAAATTTATAGGCAGCCTGTCCCCATTTGCTCTTCTGCTAATACTGCTTATTTTATCTGCCCTTGATGTTAACTTTTGGCCTAAGTGCAATTACAGAGAACAGCCACACACTTGCTGAGCATTCATTTGGGAGACTTGCACAAGCCAAGCTGCGTTCTCCCTTGTCAGGTAGTACACTATTGTTTCCTTAGTGGCTCTTCTCTGCATCTTCCAGGTGAGTTTCTCTTTCTAAGACAAAGGTGATCTGAATCACACATGGTATTCCAGAGGTTTCACCAGTACTTTGTGCCATACGTATTTCCACATCTCTGCTTTAAGTGCATTGCCTGGTATAACCTAGGTTGTATTTCTCTTTCATAGCTTCATCCTACTGGTAACCCTATGACCAGCCAATATATACAGATTTTTCTGTTCTTCCACTGTCATATGAAGAGTTTCCAGCTTATGGCTGGAGGTCTTATTCACCCCTAGTTAAATCCTGTGATTGTTTTCTTTTGTGGAGTGCTTAGATACATATTAATGAGGATACACGCAGTCTAAGCTGTATTAGGTTAAAAAAAAAAAAATCCAGCCCCACCACTCGACTCTTGTATCTCAAAATGTCAGATACATAGGTACATGCCATACCTATTTGCCTTGTGTCCTCATGGAAACACATTGCCATAGCACTTCCTGCAGACTTTAATGCTGCCATGAGATCTTCAAACTATTGGATGGGTATTTCCTTTTTCAGTCCTGAATGTATTCACCTAGACAGAAGAAATACTGCAAATATATAAAGATATATATGTAAATATATATATAAACGTTCTGTAAGGACTGGAAGGGTAAGTGGGACCACATCCCAAAGTTGTTTGGATCATGCAATGTGAGCGCACAGACCTTTCTCTCCAGCTGACAAACAGATGGATTTTATCTGAGACAGTTTAATTGCCTTTTCCTTTCAGTTTTATATGCATTATAAAACAGCTATGCTCTCTTCTTCAGTGTGAGTGCACACAATTTTGAAATACAGTTGAGAGTGTATCTTAATCAAAGATTAGTTAAAATTTAAGATTATCCCTGTGTTTTTCCATTAATCCTGTTGAGCTGCTTCAGCAGACGGTTTCTGGAAGTAAAAAATGTATTATCCCTGGGTTTTTTTCTCCTGAAATTCAGGCCTGATGGTAACAGTCTCCTGTTAGCATTGCTCATTCCCATCTCCACAGCTAAACTGGAGAATGTAAATATGTGTGCCATGTTTCCAAATCTGATCTAGCACATCTATGTCTAACCAGCACACAAAAAAAGATAATTAAAAAAAATAATAAATCCCTCAAGCCTATTTCCTCAAAGATGTTTAGACTTAGAAAAATTAGATACTGTGGTACCATTGACAAACCGGCTGTTCACTCTGAGCAAGTGTGGAAGCTGTGGAACATGTATCAGATGAAGTATTTTCTTTCACAGGCTGTTAAGGATTCATTCTTAAATGCAGAGTATAGAAATGTAAATTGATTTATGCACAGGGGAGTAATTATATCATCTGATCCACCTAAATTTCCCAGGTACTGTGACCTGATTGTTTCACTATAAAAGATACAGCCTTAGGACCTATATTCTCGGCAGGAATAACCAGTATTTCCCTGAACTGTGGAGGGTCTACCAGACTAGCAATGAGAACACCACTCAAGCAATAAAGCCATCTGCTTTTGTCAACCTTGATGCAGTCTGAAGCTGCCAGAAAATATTAAAAAATCAAAATGACTGTAGACTGAGCTTTGTAGGTCCTTGGTTTCATTTCCCACATGGTTGATATCTAAAACTCACTAACAAATATACAGATAAAGCACTTCAAAATATACACAAAAACCTTGTAATTTTGAGGCACTCTGTCCAGAAGGTATATATACCTTTAACTAAAAGTAAAACATCCCTACTAAGCAGTCTACTTTACCATGTTCTGGCCTTTATAAGCATTGGAATGCTTTTGCTGCGAGTCTAGCATTCTGGATTAAGTGGATTCTTGGCTACAGATCCACCTTTGTGCCTAAGGGAAATGGCAGAGATTAGATGCAAGCAGCAGTGAAACACTAAACTTGAAGACTGCCCATTACGCTATTCAGAATAACACTTGAGTTGCTTATAATAGCAGAGGGAGTGCACAAATACTGCCCTTGTGGCACCTCTTGCTGTTTGTTCCTTTGAAAAATTAGCAGGCTGCGTGAGGTGAGGCATTTGGAAATAGAAATACAGAGATAGGAGACTTAGGCAAAACATTTTGATTGGGTTCTTGTGGTGTTTTGGATTGATCTCAGCGTGGGACACACTGGTGTTTTAGGAAAGTCACACGTCTGATAGTAACTCTACCTGCTTTTTCACCCTGCACCAACACAAAATGTCAGCTTTAGATGAAATTCTATCATCCCCACATTGTCTCTACCTGAATATTTAGGGTCCCCAAAGCAATTTCTTTTTCAGATTAACCCTTTTTCCTCTCTAAGTCTGCACTGCAGTGAGAGTTGTCACTGTGCTGTCAGCAGTGCTCCCTGCACAGCATTTGATGGGAGATGAGAAGATGGACAGTCACAGCCTTCACATCCCATCTCAGTATTTCCATCTGCATTGATGACACGATTAACTAACTGCTTTTCCAGATATTTTAAAATCTTTAAAAATCATTAAACTGTGAGCTACGGTAACAGAAAATACAAATGGTACTAAGCCAAATAGATCACTTTAAGCTCTCATTTTAAGCATCTCATTTTCACTTCCACATTTAGTTTTTGGCAGTTAAAGGTTCTCATCCCACTGTGTCCCATAAATTACTATGCTGGGACAGTCTTTGCAGTCTAGAGACTGTTTCAAATATGCTGTTCTCTTACAATGTCCCATTGATGTTTTCAGTTCATTAAGTAGATACATGAAAGAAAAATGCCCTAGGTTTTAGAAATTCACAGTTCTGTTTCTGAAAATGACTGAGGCAATTAATCCAGTCATCTCCTTGCTTCTGTGGAAGCTTGAATAAGGGCTGAAGGATTTGGCTTTTAATTTATTTAAATAGGCAACTTAATTTACAGAGAAGCAGTGTTTCACAACTATAGGGGTTATCAGGGATAGAATGAAAATAATAGCCTGGTTGGTGAAAATAAAATAATAAAATTATGAGACTCAGTTATTAGTTGGCACATGTGTTAAAAGACTTGCTGTTCTGAGCTTAGCCTGGTCTAAAAACAGTCTGTGGACACTCATCTAAAATAAAAGACAACATCATACCTTATTCTGATCTTCTGGGAACTGGTTACTCATTTACTGGTTTATATCCGCAGAAGTGTTATCACATGATTTTGCTTATATCTCACAGTCTCATGGTTTCCGAGATGTGCAGCCTCCAGCTGTCACTCAGAATGCTGAAGGTGCTGAAATGAACCCTCGCAAACGGCCACGGAGAGAAGAGGAAAAGTAATAGAGATTCAAAAGTTGATGTTCCAAAATGTGTGCTACAGGAGAACAGTTGCATAGTTAACGTGCAACCAAAGGTAGCCTGAGATACCCTAACTTAAATTCCAGCTCTGGATGTTCTTTAACGTTTGTGTGGCAGGAAATTCCTTTGTGTATGGCATCATTTTATAATAAAAATTCTATGTTTTCTATATCAAGAGGCTTCAGCCCTTTTTTGGGGGGGGAGGGGAGACATGGGGAAGAGATGGAGAATATGTTTTTTTTACTCTGGGTAAAAAAGCAATGAAATGTGAGCATCTAGTAGAGTACATTTAATGACATAGGTCTTGACCACTCATCTGGTTTTGTGTGTATCTGAATTTTAACAAGGTTTCGTGTAGTAATCTGTTCACATGCCTCAGACCAGGGCAAAAGGCAGTGGAGCTGCTGATGGATGCTTTAAGATAAATACATGCTTAAAAGCTGTGCCAGATGGGGGCATTAGCCCTTACCTGCCGCAAAGTCCTTGATCAAGGACAATCAAAGCACTGTTTTGAACTTCTCATTTATCTTTTAGTGGCAACAATAGAGATGAAAAACTAGATCTGAAGGACAAAAGATTTAATCCGACATGGTAATTTTCTGCTTCTATTATAGTAAGAATATTTTACCATCAAGCTCGAAACAAACTGCTGCATAGCCCTTAACTTCCATGTTCATTCTTTACCAAAGGATTCACAGTGAGCTGCTGTAATCAGGATCTGTTCTGTTCATGGCTTTAATAAAGAGGAAACACAGGCTGCTTAGACACCAGCAATAGATTAGCAGCTCCCAAATCTAAACCAAATAAAGGAATGAATGTACACTGAAAACACAGCAAGGTTTTGTCCTTTCTAGTAAGAGAAAACAAATCGATCAGATTATTAGAGGGAAAGAAAGGTACTGCAGTGCGAAATAGTAATTACTTCACTTATGAGAGGTGTTTGTCTGTACACATGCACACATATGACCCCTTTCTGGCATAGTGCTCGATAATGTTATAGCTGAGGAAACTCAGCCAGCAAGCTAAATGGAGAATTCAAGTTGTGGGAGTCACTATCTTTAATTTATAATTTAGTAACACTAAGCTGCCTTTGCTTTGAAACAAAATTCAGTGCTGAATCTGAGTCACGAAACCTGTCTATTCAAAAAGCTGCAAAAAAAAAAAAGTGGCAGTGATTTCTGGATCATTATAGTGTTTAGATATAAATTACATAATAAAGTATTAAAAGGAAAAGTATTCAGCTGCCATGCAGCAACCCAGGCTGTGTCAAAATTCAAACCTGTGAGTCAGGGAGAAGCTCTCAAGCAAGCATGACACAGAGGAAGAAAGGCAGTGGGATTTGTGACTCAGACAAACACTTCAATGCAGGAGACACAGGCAAACAAAAGGATCCTACCGCATGTGATGTCAGCAAACGCTCCATTTGGGAATACTAGCTTCCTACGTATTGCAGTGCAAGAAGGGGGAGCTAGCACAGTACACATGCCTACATAGCCACAAGGAAAACCATCCATTAAGAATGTTGTAGCAGGATTTTAAGAAGCACTGCTGGTTACTAGCGATAGCTGCTCTCCACTGTGTTTGATATTTATGGAAAAATCTATTTCTCTCCATTTACTGTGCTCTGATTAAATATCCTCAACACGTTCTTCCATGTGTGAGGAGAGTAAGGGCATGCCTCCAATACACTATTAATTTCAGCTGACTGTTGTTCTCTTATTTTGTTTGTAGTAGAGTAGCATCCAGAAGCCCCAGCTGAGATGCTGATCCTGTCATACCAAGATAAATCGTTTTGGCTGAGTGAATGTTACATCTTCCAGTATTCCAGGCATCATTATCAAACTAAAAAAATTGTATAGTTACTGGTGAGCAGTGGGAGTTACAAAATATCCAGAGGAGACACGGGAGGCTCTCTATGCTGAGATTATTTTTTTTTTATATTGAACTTATAATAAAAAATCAGCTCTACAGACCAGAACTAGAGAGAAAGATCTGTTGGCTGAGACAAAATTAGATTAAATGAGCCAGATTTTGTTCTCATCTGCTGGAGACAAGGAAGCTGTTCCAGACTTAGAAATGAGTATAGAGAAAGAATTTGACCATTGCCTCAACAATATATCTTCCATGGCAACTTGATATTTTCTTATATGTGCCTGGAACTCTCTTACACTTCACAACATCAGTGTAAAACAGTGAGTGGAACCAGAGCATTCTATGACTGCACAGAAAGTAAGATTCTGACTAGATAATGTCACAGAACTGAGTCAAAAATAAAACAGGTTGTTTGATTTGCTGCTTAAGTCCCAGTTTTCTGAAAGCCAAAAGCTTTAACTATCATGCTGAGTTTAGAATTATTCCATTTTGTAGGGATGACATTTACTTGTGGTGTAAGATCCTACTTTGTAACCATAACAAGAACACAGGATCTACACCACAAGGCTTGCCAACAGGAAAACATTGTGGTTACAGTATACTGCTTCTCAAGCCCAGAACCATGCTTTGAAACTCTTCAGTTTGGACAGGCAAAATAACAGTTTATTTCTTCCTGGTTCTATGTGTTCTGCCCCTTCTCCATTATGAAACACTGAGAAACCAACTAGCTTCCAAGTAGAATAAATTTAAGAAAACATGGAGAAGAAATAGCTTAATATAAGGTAAGAAGATGTAGCCAAGGTCAAGTTCTGCAATCACAGTCTTGTAGCGAAGTCAATTACAAACTTGTTGACTAATGTGGAAGGCAATTCAGCTGCTAACCTGGATGTTGAATACAGTGCTGAGAGAAGTACATTTAAAATATAGCATTTATTTTTCTATTAAATTTAGTTATTTGGAGGCACTAAACTTAGAATCATTACTCTAAGGTATTTCACGGATTAACAACAAAGGTGAAATCCTTACTGCATGCCTTTTTAGCTCCATCCTTTTTCTGAACAAGAGAAAATACTAAGTTGGAAAGAGAAGTCATTGTGTTCCAGCTCCTCAGATTGCCTTTACCATTCTGGCGATCATAATTATTTAGAAAGGCACATTATGCTGTATTATACTGTTTTAACACATGCTAATTCTATATGAAATACATTTGATAAAGTTTTGAAATATGGTTTGATGCTTTCTTGTCCTAAGACAGAGTACTTTGAGGGAAATGGAATAAATAAAGCACTTACATTGCAGTAACATAGATATTACGACAGAATACATAGGGGAAATAATTCCTCTTTTTATGGGATGAGAACCAGGGAAGTTAACCTGCAAGTCCCAAGCCAGCTGAGACACAAGGGCCCTGGCTAGGAGTATACACACAGGAGTCTGGCTGCAGGGAAATGTGGCACCGGCTGCTGGAGCTGGCAGTGCCTTAGGGCCGCCAAGCAGCCTGCCCAGGCCTCCTCCGCACCAGTCCTCCTCTTGACTGGAGGAACCAGTGCCAGCTGCTACCTGCTCCTTGGCTTCCCCTCTCCCTGGCTCCCCAGGCTGTGTTCTCAATGTCTTGTGGCTCCCAGCCATAGAGTCATTTTGGATGATTAGGGTCAGGAGAGTTGGCTTCTTCCCTTGGCTACTGCAAGATCCTGCATTAATGTTCTATACTGAAGAATGAAATCACTGGGAACTGGCCCCCTTCCCAGTACTGAATTTCACCCATAAATGCACCCACTTTAGATTGTAAGATACTGTTTCGCTTCCTAAAAGCAAGAAATATTTGTGCAATATGCACTATTTATTGAAGTCTAAGCTTTACGCAGTTTTAATTTTATACCTGTAGAAATAATAAACGGTATTAAAAGCAATAGTTCAATCACTGCACAACCAGTAAAAATGTTGGATTATATGCTGAAAAGATGCATAGAAAAGTATGTATTTTACTAATTGATTCTTGAAGAATTATAGCTAAAATTGTTCATGACAAGAATTACTTGTCACTGATTTAAATAAAGCCAGAGAAGCAACACAATACTAAAAAAAAAAATAAAATATATTAATCACATTTCAAACAATAAGAAGGGGGAATATTTAAAACACAAAACATCTAGTGATATATATGGGAAAGCAGAAAGGAATCTATAGACCTCAATAAATGGTTCTAATTGCACCTGGATGTTTTTCTCAAACAAGCTGTTGCTCAGTTTGGTATCTCACACTGCATTATTTTGGAGTTTGAAATTTATGACATGTGTACTTCTAATACTCTAATTTATTTAGTGTGAACCACTGCAATTTTAGCAACACAGTTACAACTACATTAGTGACTCTTTTTGTATTATAGATGTTGATAAAATAAAATGTTTTGGACTCAAGAACAAGTCTCCTCAGCATGAAAATTATGCCTCTGAAATCTAGCATGTCAATATGAGACTGTAACATAATTTATAGCACCTTTTTTGCTATATAAACTTACTACACATTTGACTGTAAATGCTAAAGAATACATCACACCAATGTGTCTCTTTAGGAGTCTTTTTTTTTAACAATTAGCAAAAATTTCTGTGGCTAAATTATAGAATTTGAGACTGTCCACCCACTGCATACGTACTTTAAAGTCTATGAATCCTACCATTCTATTTCATGTGTTCTTTTATAGCACATATATTACAAAAATAATAGACACAGCAGTGCTTTCTGGCACTCTTGTGACTGTTTTTTAAAAAAATAATTTTAAAGACATTTCTAAGTACATGCCTGTAAAATTCAAGGTCTTGTGACTGGAGCAGAATAGCACAGAATCAGGGATCTACTGTACAGTGAAATGATGAACAAGTCATTTAAAGTAAATCCACAGAAGAACCAATATATTTTCAGTCCCACTAGGCACCTGCTTCAAATTTCGCTCCTGTAGGATGAACCTCACGTTCCACCCCAAAAGCGCAGAACTGTTACACCCCTAGAACAGAATATAAACGGGTTTGAAGCAGTACATCCCTTTGTATTGCCTCCTGTGAGCAGAAGTGATCTACAAGCTCAGGAATTCCAGTACGGTTACATTCAGACAGTATGGTACTGTAGGACTTCAGCATCAGAAGATATGTGTTGCAAAAGTGGAAAGTACAGAGGAAGGCCCTGGCAGTAGCACTGCCAGCAAGCTCTGTTGTTTGCTGACATCCAGGAGGTCTGTGCCCCTCATCTCTGTTTAGCAGTAAAAGGAAATTATGCTGATGAAGAGTGACTGATTGCTGAAGTGCATCAGCCTTAATGAGAAGATACTGGACTCTGGTGTGCTCCTGCCTGCAGGATGATCTCATGATTTGACAACATCCAGACCACATTACTAAGTGTTATGTGGTCAGCCGTGTTTTGCTGCAGTAATCCCATGGGTGCTAATCTACAAACCCACTTTGGTCAGTCAATCAAAGGTTTATCATGTAACAAACTTTGTGTTTCTTAATAAGAAACAAGGCATGTTGTGCTGTATCTGCTTTGACAGTGTTCCAGACCTGTTTAGTCCTTTTGAAGGGCTCAGCTTTTCATTAGTTCTTTCTTACACATGCTTTTCTTTAACAGATTTTCAAATCTAACTAAATAGACATGGACTAATATCCTGTCTCTCGCTATTGCTATTCAAAGAACCACCTTTGCTAAACAGAGGTCTGAGTGGAAGGCTGAAAATGGAATTCTCCTTTGGAACGGGACTGGAAATTTCCATGACAGATGGATAGTGGCATACAGGACTGAAATCCTGTGTTTTGCAATGGATTTGGATATTTCAGAAGAATCTTTGAATATTAAACTGGAAAAGCTGACCTGACCTTAAAAAACTCTAAAAAATCCAAAACAAAGAGTAAGAGAAAAAAAAAATAGAGAGAAGGACTTTGGTATTTAAAAACATCCTAATACAGTACTTACGGTAAAGGAGCCAGTAAAAGTGTGGTAACAGAAGTTACTGTGCTTTTTAAAACTGCTGCTGAACAAAGACTGCACCTAAGAAAATTAACTGGAGCTTGATGCAGCTTGTCAACAGGAGCCTTCTCACTTCATTCCTTTCAAATTCTTGCTGTCTTTACTCTTAACCAATTGAAATTATTTTAGTGAATTGACCAATAATTGTCTCATTGAATTTGAGAAGACATAAAAAGTACAGGCCTATACAGTCATGTTCACAAGCTGACCAATATCGATCATATGAATATGTATAAAGAACTGTATTCTCTTTCAAGAATATCCTGCAAGCATCATTTTATGTATTATCTCATTTTTACAACTCTACATTCAACAGTAGATGTGCCTTCAAAATGAGAACAGCCAAAGTCTTGGAAATACTTGCTTATCTGGTGGTTTCATCTGGCCAGGAAAACAGAATATAGATTCTAAAACTACTTCTGGTTTACTGCAAAAGCCCTATTTTTTTTAAGAGATCACTTTAGAAAGGCAATTTATTTGCCATTGGGTTTCCCCATTACATTTTTTTTGTCTGGTGTTGGAGTGTATATCATAGGTATTTTAAGTATTGCCAAATCATTCTTAACGCCCCTACACATACAGGAACCACTTCCAAAGGTTAAAAAAAGTTAAAAAGCACTTCTTTTTGCACTCTATACAATTCAGGTCACCTCCCCAAGGCCTGCTCAAACACAGCTTATTTCTCACCATCAAAATGAAAAAGAGGAAGGTACCGTTTTAAGGCTAAAATAAAACAGGTTTCGTTTGAAACAGCACTGTAAAACCTTTAAAAACTAAAATGCACCATGATGGAGGCACACAGGATGCAAACACCTGTGTTTCCTTCTCAACTCAGGTCCTCCATTTGACAATACATCGCAAATCAGTAATTTTCAGAGTCAAAATTTTATGAATTGTGAGTTTATTCCATGCACCTAACTTCATTTCATAGAAACCATTCATACTACCTAGCAATTCGGAGTGCACTGAGGCATTCTGAATTTAACTTCCAGAGTTATTAAATACTAAAACCATTTCATAATGGCACCAAACACACCTGCCATAGATTAGTGATTTACTTGATAGTACATTGTATTTAGAGCTTCCTTTTCTGGACAGCAGTAACTAACAGTGTGGTTACCTCCTGTGGTAATTGCCCACCCCACTATCTCCATGTCGTGAAGCGACTGCAGGTTCCTGGCTGACTAACTTAGCCATACCACCCACAGCCACCGTATGTTCCACACTGCAGGTTAATAAGAACAGTTTTTCACCTTTCCCTCCCAGAAACAAATGTCAGCATGGCTTACAGCCATAAGCTCTTTATTTAATATTGAAGCAAAACAATACTAACTTGACCACAGTGCCAAAACTTGACAAAGTATCCGGAGTATAAAGTTCTACTCTCTTTCATTTTAATTAGTGTCCTTTGCAATTAGACAAATGATGAAAAGCACATGGGGACTGCCAAGATGAATCAAGGACATCTGGTAACTTTAACATTTCAACATGAAACAGAGTAGGTATGTCAGATGCTCTTCTGTGCTGTTTGAAACAACTAAAAAAAAATAAAACATGATTAACAACAGTTTAAGAAAAAGACTATGTAAAAGGTTTTGAATCTTTCTTTGGACAGCTTTAACTGCTGTTCGCCACGCAACACTAACATGATCATACATCTTGTTGAATTAGCTGCTACTTTCCTACGATATTGTTATAAAAGAAATTTTTAGAATTGAGGTTATGTTACACTAAAATGATCTGGATTATAGTTTCTTAGAAACTCCAACTGTCTCTGAATTACTAGTGAAAAACTACTTATTAACTTAAAGCTGCTTTTTTGATACTTGCACTGATACACATTCTCTTGAGGCTTGTGGCTCACTGATGATGTACACACAAACCTAAAAAAATAAAACCAAAATCCAGCAATGACATCATCAGCTGCAACTGTGGGTGACATCTTCAAAAACAACTGCAGTGTTTTCTACCCCTGAAGAAATGTTACACTGAAAATATATAAACTGTATATATATATTGAAAGAAATTATTTGGATTCTTTCAGGACATGCCACACAATTTTCCGTGGCTCTAATAGCTTTTGGCTGTGAAAGTCTAAGGCTAACTGTGACAATCACATTTTTAACTCTCAGGCCTTTCACATATTCACAAGATTGCAATGTGATCAGTCAATGCTGTTGCTGGAAATATTCTAAAATTAGTTTGGCTCTGAAATAATAATTCACCAAAAGGAAGATAGACTTACAGGAGCACCTGACATGCAGAGCTAATTACCATAATGCAGAGAACAACATGTTTCACCAAGCTACTGTCCTGCTGTCCTGGTTACAATCCGTTAAAACCTGAGAATATTTTTGCCTGCGATTTGGCCATTTTTCAAGGTGCAGCTGACATTAAGGATACCACTGCCTCCCATGTGTACCAGCCATTTTAAATGCGTGGCAATTATATCTGTTGGTTGTTGATATTTATGGACCTGGTAGCTCTGAAAATAGCTTTTCACCAGCAATGAATAAAACAAGGCAAAACGCCTTTCACAAATGAAAGACATTTATTAAACAGCAGTAGAATATCAACTATAGTTTGTCTCCCACTGACTGCTGTAAGTTTCATTTGGTGTAGTATCTCCAGCTACTTATGAAAACACTCCAGCTACTTATACCCTTTACCAGAATATTGAATAGGTAGAGATCATGTAGTGTATCATTTATGAAACCACGTAACTACTCATATGGTGCTCTCAGAGAACCACAGAGAGGTTTGTGTTGAAGGGACCTTAAAGCTCCTCCAGTCCCAACCCCTGCCACGGGCAGGGACCCCTTCCACTGGAGCAGCTTGCTC
>JBCJKH010061967.1:0-37451 GCA_039877255.1 Loriculus beryllinus
TGGCAGGGGGGTTGGAACTAGATGATCTTAAGGTCCTTTCCAACCCTAACGATTCCATGATTCTATGATTCTATGATATAGATACTCAAATTCAGAAAGACACTTCCAAACCTAAAGCCACACTTGTACATGCTGTGGACTTTAAAGAAAAAGTATTATTCTGGCTCCTGCATTCCAGGAGCACATACTTTAAAGAGTAGAAGGCACACAAAGGGACACAGATACTCAAGTTCAGATCAGGAGCTTGGGGAAGCTGGCTCTGAGGTGTGGGAAGAGACTGTCCACCCACCTCTACATGTCACTCTCCTTTTAAACAAGACACAGTTGGTTTCTTCTTTCTGAGAAGGTTGTTGCATAAGGTGTATTTAAAAACAACAACCCAAAACCAAACCAAAAATCAACACCAAGAAAACCACAAAAATCCCCACTGTCAAGAAAATAATAACCAGAAAGAAAACCGCCTCTTGATGCTTCAACTGAAAAAACCTAAACATTCATGACTGGAAGCAAGGTTTCTGAGAATTATTTTTCAAGAGATGGATCTATCAGCTTCCAGCTGGACACAATAAGGCTGCCTCGGTCTCACTAAAGGCAAGAGTTTAATTTAAGTGGTCTTGTTCCTGGTGATGATGTCATATATTACTCACATGCTGTCTATATTCAAGCAAGCAGCTCCATTTTCAAGGAGTACAGCACAACAGAATACATTAAACATTTCTGTTGACCAGGGAAAACCTGAAAAAACCTCCAAAATTTTGGAATTGTTATAGCCTGGCTATGGATTTCAGGTCTGGAATCCAGTGAAAGCACATAGATCCAACACGTCTGAGCTTAGAAAAGCTCTCAGTATCTATCCAGACTTTGAACAAATGGGCTCATTTGTAATTTTAACCATGACATTCACCTGCCCTCCATTTGCATATGGAGACGTGAGCAGGGTTTCAGCAACACAGAGATCAGTTCTGAGCTGCAGACGGACAGCTAGAAATGATGTGTTACAGTTAAAGTGGCTTGTTTGTGCAGCAGGAAGCTGCGTGTGCAACTCCTCTGAACTCCCCTTGGGGACCATCCAATGGATTCTTTTGGCAGAGCTCTGCCAGATGTCCGGGCACTGTACGTGCACTCTGGTGTCACATGGCCATCTGGCATCCACTAGTTAAAAACAGCATGAGGAATTTTAACTTGTTGGCCCTTTTTGAGTGCTTGCATAGGCTTCTCAAACACACCAAGAAGAGCAGAAAGGAAGCGGTCACTAAGACACGGTACAGGGACATGGGGCAGCCAGCTCTGGCATGGCAAAACTGAACGCTGTGCCCCATTTTACAGAAGTGAGAAAATCTGGGAGGCTGCTGTCAGACTCTTTTCCCAAATAGGCCATCAGCAGTTTCCCTGCCAGGGCCAGAAGAGGATTTTTCTCTTGTGACACACTATTTGGCAGAAGCAAACACTATTTTTGTTTTCCCCTGAGACACAAGAGACTTACAGCTTTGGATGGGACGTCACGCACCGGTTCCAGCAGCTTGGAATAGCCCATTTGGATACTTCATGTGTGGAGGATTAAACCAATCTCAAGCTAAGATGTCTGCCCTTCCTTGGTAAGGATGGACACAGTTGCAGAAAGACAGGCGATACTGGTGACATCTGCAAATCCCACGCTTGTAGCACAGTACAAAGTGTAACGTTCAGTCTTTCCCACTAGGGGCTTTGAGGATTCCAGAGGGTACAGGTAAGTAGAGGTGGACTGGGGAGAAGCATAGATGGAATAGCTATTTTCTGTAATCTTTCATACACACAAGCCCTGCACATCCTTTCCAGTGCTCAGGAGGCACTAAGCTGAATGGCACAACAGAGCCCTTCTTCTCCCAGATTTAGCCCATGGCTGCAATGAAAACCATTACTGTCTTGCTGCCAACAGTGATCACATGGGTCTGAAGGACCTAATTCCAGATACTAACAGCCAGGCATCCCTAAATCACACATTTGCCATCACAAGAGGCAACGACTGGCCTTCACCTCATTAATCTCAACAGGCACTGCAGCCTCCAGCCACACTGCTGGGCTTCTTTACTCCAGAATAACATGTGGCGGATCAGCATCACTAAGCATGGACTACTGATGTC
Organism: Loriculus beryllinus; assembly: GCA_039877255.1. Classification (NCBI taxonomy): domain Eukaryota; kingdom Metazoa; phylum Chordata; class Aves; order Psittaciformes; family Psittacidae; genus Loriculus; species Loriculus beryllinus. The sequence goes on from JBCJKH010061967.1 coordinate 2,121, forward strand.
TTTGCACATCACAGGGAGCATTTAATTTTCCAAGGCTGTTTATCTGGCATATGAATTTTTTTTATTTATAAAGGCCATACTTGCATGAAACCTGTTATGTCCCTTGTTTTCTGCTCCATGCAGAGCAGAGACTAGTTATAGCGATGTTCACTGCTGTACATTACACAGGAAGGAAACGCTGATGTTAGCAGGAACTCTGCATGTTTTAAAGATCTGACTTGAATGTCACTCCCGTCTCCTCCTCCTGATCTCAGAGTTGGCTGCCATGCTTTGACAGTGGGGGCGAGATCCAAATCCCACTGGAGGCAGTGGGAAAGCTCCCACGTGCTTCATTAAGGTTCAGGCATTTTCAAACGAGTAGTTCAAAGCAAAAGAGGAAAAAGCAAAAAGCTCTCCCCTCAAACCTTTTTGCAAGAGCTAGAGAAGTGAGCTCAGCTATGCTAGCCTGGGTGCCCATCTCTTCCTGCATGCTTAGTCAGCTTCATGGCACATCAGGTCACCCAGCATCAGCCACAGCTCCCCAGCCACACATTTGGCACACACAGTCCTGCATCACATACTCTGAGCTGCAACCAAGGACTGAACTAAATCTGTATATCAAGATAAAAGCACATTTTGCAAGATCACCAATGGCTCCAGGGTGACTGAACCCTTTCTGAGGGCGTGTGATGCCCATCCTAGGAAGGGACCAGGCAACAACGGCCACCTATCCCAGCAGCAGCAATGCACAGGGTGCAACACAGAGCCAGCCTTCATCAGGTCTGACACCCCCATTTTGGCAGCATGGTGTTTACCTTATCCAACACCAAGTGGGTGAGACAGCAAGACCCAGATGCTGCTGTGAGCCAGATTTGGCAAAATACACAGAAGTGCACAGCCACCACTGTCATCCTGACACCTACAGGCTGACTTAAAATCTAAAATATGGCCTTTAGAAATCTTGATTTCCACTGCTGAAGCTTCCCCAAAACCCCCACACCCAGACCCCCAGAACACAAACCCTGCCACAGACCATGAGTACAAGGACTTGTCTTTGGCCCTGCTAGGAAGTCATCAGTCACAAGACACATGGAAGCAAAACCAGTGAGTCCTTTGAAAATGATGCCATGTAACTGACCTTCTGACAAGCATAACATTTTATTTCCTGGGGTAGTCTTCAGGTAGCCGTCATTCAAATAATATTTGATTTTTGGGAAAACCAAGTCTTGGGGAAAGATCTACCTTTGATAGGTAGATTCTGGTGTATTTTTAAAGCAAGGTGACAAAAGCTGGCAAATTCACAAACCCAGAAAATAAAAATTTGGTTTGGTATCCAGATTAAAGAGATAGTGAGTTTATACCACTATCTTCTGTTATAAACCCAGTAAGGAAGCTCAGTAACAACACTGGTCCCTGTAGAAAATATGCTACCAAAAATGCTTTTTAGTGAGAAATTCATACTGAGAACAACTTCTTTTCCCCCATTGAAGCATTCGATTCCTATGTCTTTCTCTGAGATGAGTAACCGGAAATTTTTTGCTCCCTAGATTGAGGCATAGTGGTACATCAGAGAAAGCACAGGTCAATCCACTGCAGGAGGTATCTCAACAACAGCTTTTCCAAGGCCCCACCACAGCATCTCCAAAACAAAATTTGTTCCCTTTGGTTCTTTGAAACCTACTCTAAAATTTTAAACACCTGCATAAAAAACAACTCAGGCCCTGCTGCCTGAAACAGTCTAGCTAAGATACAGGTGAAATAAGGCAACGCCTTACCATTTGACTTTGGAGCCATTCAATCAGAGCCATTGCCGTCGAGTCTGGGACCTGGCAGCGTAGCCCCTCCCTCTCATCCGCTTCCATCATCTCCAGCAAGCCCCTCAAGTCCTCCACCAGGTGCAGCGCCCGCAGGCTCCCCATGAAGGGGGAGGTGGGGGACTGGCAGTCAAAGATGCCATTGGAGTACTCCAGTGCCTTTGAACCTGGAGGGAGCAAAATCACATGGGGTCAGGCTCAAGGCAAGCAGATCAGACATGCAGCAAGGCTGAGAAATGTTACGCAGCATTTGCTCCCAGCAACCAACTCAGCACTGGTGCTCAATTCTGCTTGCACCATGCAGCAATTTGGAAAACAGCAAGCCTTTGCTGGTATTCCCTGCTGGGAAGCCCCATCAGGAAGGAGGTGGACTGATCTGACAGAGAACATGTACACCATAACCGTGCCCTTGGGTTCAAGGCACAGGCTGGGCTCCTGGATGCATCAGATGCATATGTATCAGAGGCATAAAGTACTGAGGGGGAACAGGCTTGCTAATGCCTTGAGTCACCCTGTACGGGTTGCCTGACCCAAGTCAGACAGTGACAGTGTTCAGCAGAAGCTATGCTCTGCATTTTTTATGTAGGAGTAAGTTATACTGCTCCAATGCCCTGAAAAGTTTCTAAAAGAATAAAGAAAATTATGAAGATAAATAAAAAGACCAAATCACTTCTACACGAGAGTAGATTTTAAACCCAACAGTTTGACATGGCAGCACTCACATTTGCATGTTAATAAAGAGAAAAATCTCTTATTTGCATAAACTCACAGTATATATATTTGACCTACATTAAAAGTTGCTATATATTAAGTAAGGAAGGAAACTATGAATTTAGGATTAAGGTTGATTTAAATTAACTCAGATAATTCCAACTATAATTTCAGCACACTGATTTGTGACCTTAATACTGTAATGCCTCGGCACAATGAGGTATTTTTGTGACAGAGCATCCTTTGTACTGTCAACTTTTTGAAACTGCAGTGATATGCCATATATGCATTTCCATGAACTTTCATTCACCTCATCTTGCAAGTCACAAAATTCAAGTATTCTGCAAATTCCCTTTGAAAGAAATGAAGATGAAAATATCCCCAGAACAGCACAGGAGTTTATATCCCTCTCTTTGTTATACTACTTTATAGGTCTGTACAGACATATGGATAAATGAAGTCTATGGTGACTTAAACATCCCAGCATCACATTTTATTTTTATATTAAACCTCATCCTACCATAACCAACTTAAGCTCTTGGACACACGGATACATGATCAGATCCAAATACCAGTATCTACTTATGGAAATTACTAAAGTCACAGCTTACATGTATTTTTAGAGATCATTACGATCCAACTGAATCCACTTTACATGTGCTCCTGCTATGTGTCCTTAATATCTTTCGGAAAACTGCAGAGAAAAGTCATTATTCAAACAAAGCACACACTGTACAGTTATTTTTTTCCCCAAAGGGGAATTACTTTAAGTAGAACTATTAAAGACTTTATAACTGTGTTGCTATCCCTGCAGACTATTCTTTTTTTCAGTTTAGGTAGCTGTTTGTGTAACTCTGCCAGAACAAAACTATTAACTTCTTGCTGCTTTGTTCCTCTGTGTTTTGTACTTATTTTCTAAAGCACTAGACTCACCTTCAAAGCAGAGGTTGTATACTTTGCAATGCCTCTCCTTGGCCCACTTACAATTTACAGGTACTCGTAAAAAACTTGAATATTCAAGGCAGCACCAAACCAAATGTTTGGGCCCAAAGCATTCCCATTTTGAAAAAAGGAAAATTCATGTTTTAACTCTTCAGAGTTGAGAGAAGTTCAGAGTAGTAAACTTCAAGTAAGTTCAAACAACTTACTCCTTCTGCCTTGCAGCAGCTCTTTAAACACATGCATCCTGGTTTGAAGTGTGCCTTGTCCTTGGCTTTCATGGTGCTGTGTGCACTCAGTCACTTTGAGCAGCATTTTGATAGAAGACAGATGAAAAATTACAGTCCATTTAAGCTGTGTCTGTGTGTGAGTCTGTGCAATCCCTCCACTCTGTTTACCTGTAATCTCTAAACTATAATGGAAGACACCTAGCATTATTACCAGCACATTCCTTTCTCACCCCGAAACTCTGCCCTCCAAGTATAAGAAAGGAGAACTGGAACAGCTAAATGAACAAGTGGCCCCAAGTATTTACCTGCTATAATGCCATCCATCTGCTCCAGAGCCGCAGCGAGCATGTCACTTGCATCACTCATCATCTTCTCTCTTCTCAGGAACGATCACCAGTTACACCATAAGGAGCAATCAAACACCAGTGGTGCCAGTGGGATCCAGAGCCTCAAGCTGCAATTTAATCTGCAAAAGAGAATTTAATTTCACTGCATGTTCTCTGAATTCAGATACCACTGTCACCAGACCAGCAGGAAGACTGGAGCTGTTTGCTAACCAGAAGACCTGGAGGTGTTCCATCACCAGGCACGAACTGGCACCAAAGAACCAAACCACCAACCCAATAATCCACTTCCTACTGTTGGTCAACCTGTGGCCTGCTTTGCCTACAGGTCCATGCCACTGAAGGGATATACCACAGAGCACCTCAGAATACCACTGGCACTTCAGGGAAGCTTGCATAGAAGACACAGTCCTTCGATCACCAAAAGGAAGCTGCAACTCAGCAGTAAACCATGTGTCTATCTGATAGATTTTTTTCTCCCAAGAATTTGCTGGTATAGAAAAACAGAAGTCTGACTATTTGCCCAAGATTTCTGGACATCTGACAATCCAGAAGTCTCAGGCATGCACCTTTTTGACTACAGGCAGGATATCTCAAATGCCCATGACTCACTGAGCATTCAGAGACTACCTCTCCAACGATGCTGCTCTGAGTTTAGTAGAGATTCACACCTTAATGATGCAACCTGATTTTAGCCTCAAACTTCTAAAAGCCAGAAGTGGTCCCCAGGGGAGTATTTCCAGCAATCTGGAAAAGCAAACCTACCTGACCCACTGCCTAGGCAGGTGAACTTGTAGGCCTGAAATCCCCACGAGCTACAAGTTAAGCACATACTTAAGTACTTTGCTGAAGTGGAGCTGCAGAGGTCAGAGGTGGACCTCCACCCCAGTACAATGGACACACAAGCCACAGAAATAGCCCCGATTGCCACAGCTTTAATCTAGGACACACGAGACTACTTCTGCTATAAATACAGTTAGGGAACAAAGCTAAACAAACACCAGGAAGGAAAACTCGCTTTAACCTTTTTCATACCCTGCCATTTGGTTTTTGTATTAGGCTGCACTGCTGCTGACATTTGCCCCAACATAAGCAATTAAGAAAGTTGTTCACAGTATCTCTGGCATAAGTCCTGGAAAAGAGTCTGCTAAAACCCAAAACAAAACACAAATTCATTCAGTTTTTCCCTCCTACGAGTCACCTCATTGGTTTGACCCAGCTGAAGTAGCCAGGTAGCTCTGCTGAAATGCTATCTTAAAATGCCAACATTTGATCCTCCATAACAAAACTTTTATTACATGAAGTAGGTTCAAACCCTAAGATAACTTCTGAACACAGACAACCACACTTTTGGCTAATGCCCTGCTATATTATTTAGGTACTAGAGTAAGAAAAGCCAAGAGAACTTTAAAAAGTCAAAACACCTGTCAGTTAAGGTGTCGAAAACTTAAAAAATGCATTAGCATAGTAACTGAAGACTTCCAACCTTCAAGGAGGAAGCCCCCAATTTTAAGCACAACGTAAATACTAAAATTCAGACAGTACAATACCTGCCGTAATATGCAAATCCTACAAGACATTAGGTCCAGTGCCTCTACGCCTAATAAATACGAGCAGAAAACACAGCTTTTGCAAACTCGTTCATTTGGACAATACTGAAGAGAGTCTCGTTTTTTCTCCTCTAGGGTATCTTGGTTCCGATAACCAAGTCCTGCTCAAACATGAGTGCCTATGAACACACGGTGTGAACAACCACAACAGATTTCCATCTGAAGGCAAAGAGCACACAGAGAACGTCCATGGCTGCTGCTGGCCCAGGCAGCAGTTCTCACAGCTCTTTGTGGAAAAGGAGCAATGACGCAAAGCAGCCCCAAACCCACAACAGCCAAATACTGTTTGGGAATCAGAAGTGCCTATGATATTCCCTGATGTGCATAGACACCTCATGGGGGAGTAAAGCACATGGAGCCAGACTCTTCTTACTGGTGCCCAGTGGCATGACAAGAGGCAATAGGTACACATTAAAACATAGGAAATTCCACCTAAGCATTAAAAAGAAAAAAAAAACCCAAACAACCAAAACCAAAGAAAACCACCAAAAAAACCCACCTTAAATTAAAAAAAAGAAAATAATAAAGAAGCTTTATTACTTCAAGGACAACAAGCATTGAAAAGAGTTGCCCTTTTGGGGGTCTCTATCCTTAGAGTAACTCACATCACAACTGGACCCTGCATGGTGCAGTCTGCCCTGGGCATTTATCCCTGCTTTGAGCAAGGGGTGAGCTGGAGACTGCCATTAGTGCCTTCCCATCTCAGCCACCAGTGAGCTCAGTGCAGTTCACAATCAAGCATTAAATACAGCACTGAGCAGGCTGCCTAGAAAAGCTCACTGTAGGTTAAAAATGCCCTAAGGAACAGAGTGCTTCCTAATCACGTTTGTTCACAGTGCACCCCTTGTTTCTCACCTTCTGGCTAGGAAAGACATTAACTGGGGGCAAGGAACTGATAATTTACACTTGCATAATAAAGCCATGGCTCATAGGCACAGAAAAAATACCATTCTTGTGCTTCATCCAGGCACAACCAGCCCTCATGTTTCCAAAAAAAAAAAACCACGCCTTGCTTTTCTTGAACAACGGTTTTGACCACTGTTGTCAAAAATCCCTAATGCAGCTCTACTGGTGAGAGCAGTAATGTCAGGCAGTGGTACCAACAGCATCCAAGAGACCACCAGCATCTATCCCTTTGTTACCTGGTCCTACCTCCAAGGAAAGACAGTCAGTGCACAGTCCTTCATCCACTGCTGCTGCTAAAGGAGCCATGCTGCTGAGAGCAACAGTGAAATATTTTAAGATAAAACTTAGTGAAGCAAGACCATGCAAACACACTGATCTCCAAAAACCCTTCTACCACTCATGGAACATCTGTTAGCAGCCTGACCAAGCCTACAGCTGGGAAACTTGGCAAGATTAAATAAAAGAACAAAAAGCTCCCAAGCCAAACAGCCGGAGATTGACACAACAAAATCCCATTTTCATGATTATTTGGTCCTGAAAGTGGTCACCGAAAACTAGCCTGGAACAGCACATCCTGCTCTGGCCACCTTCCCAGAAGAGTGCAGCGCATCTAGCAGTCAGGAAGTAAAGCTCCTGTAATAGAAAAATAATATTGGAGGCATCCTTCCCCACTAAGGGCATAGAATTGCTTTTATGCTTTGCACACCATCACCGGCACACGGGGAACAGATAGGCAGGAGGTAAATCAAAGACCTTATACATCAACAGACCAAAGAACCAAACTGCATGGAAAATGAAAAGACAACAAATGGCAGAAGGAAAAGGGTAGTAAGGGGGGGGGGGAGGTGAAGACAGAGTCAAAGAAACAAAATTGTTAGACAGAAGTTGTGTATCATCAGCCCTTTGTGGATTACAGGAGAAAGGACAACACTGAAATACCAGTGGATTAATCCCAGTGCCTACTGAAGAGGCACAAAGACCACCTGACTTTGCAAACTTTTGAGGAGCCTTGGCTGACCAATTAACACAGCAGAGCTTTCCCAATAATGTATGTTCCTTCCTACTCTTTCCTTTTTATGGCTTTGGTCCAATAGAAATAAAACCTAAGAGAAAACACAAGGCTTTGGGTCTTTTTGTTGTCAGTGATTAAGGAAATTGAAGCAATCAGGTAACACAAATGAAAATCTATCTTGGAGAAGCACAATGGATCTCCTTTGGAAAATGAGGAATAGATAATATTTCAGATGATGTCAAGCAGTTTAAATTCCTTGCATTCACAAAAGTAGAAAGGGGAAAAAAAAAGAAAAAGGGAAAATCATCATTTTCATACAGATGGATCCATGACACGGCAGATGAATGAGAAACCAAGGTGCACACAGGAGACAGAGAGGCAGACACACAAAATCCACCCCTGGCATAATGCCATCGAGACTGTATCTGGGAGGAAGGTACTGACTGTACCCTGTCTAACAGACCATTTAAAATAAGTTTTGCCTTGCTTTCCGAGAAAATGATGACACTTACCTTCCTGTGTGCACAATCAGTGCAAGATGGGGCAGGAGGGTTGTTTTTACAGAGGCAGATCCCCCTTTTATTGCTCCCAGCTGGATACCTTGCTCATGCCCACAAGAACAAGCATCTCTTCATTGAGGCTGTATTTACAATCCACCATTAAAAAATAACAATAAACCACAAATGCAGCTACCTCCACTATCAGTTCTGATTAAGCTTATCACTAGCTGGCATTTCTACCATATCCCTGGCTATTACAGAGATGATCTTATTTGGTCTTACTTGTTTAATGTCCCTTCCTCTGGTTTGAGCACACGAGCCGGTTGCTAGGGCTATGCTGTTCACTTTTCAGTAGGTGGAGATTTTTTATTTTTATTTTTGAATGACATATAAACCCTCCAGCTACAGTGCTCGTGAAGATGTACTGCGAATGACTTACAGAGGAAACAAAACACTGCCCTGCAAATAAACCCAAGGAAAGCTAGAAAAAAACCAAGGGGCTTTGTGAATAGGAACTGCAGTCTGCTGAATGCAAACAGGAAAGCTGCTTGAATACAGATCTCAAAATCAGATTTTTAATTAAGATGGCAGACTTTTAAAAAAAAGTAAAAAAGTGCTTAAATATTTTACATACGTAGGAAATCACAGTTTTCCCAACCCAGCGGCTGCCTCTTTCCTAGATCAAACACCACACACAGAGGTATCTTGGGGCAACACCTTCAAGCCTATTTTTTTGTTTGTTTTAATTTTGGGGTGGTCTCACTCCGACGTCCACCTGCAAAACACACCACACTTGAAAACCCAGAGGTCTCCAGAACTGAGCAGAATCAGCTGCTTGCTAACAGGTTTGAAAGCAAAAAGCAGACACTATGCCCCTACATGCAACCTCTCCAGGAAAGGGCAGGGGTTGGCCTTTTCTCCCATTAACCTTCCTCTTCATACACACAGAATTAGAGTGGTTTGGGTTGGAAAGGACCTTAGGGATCATCTAGTTCCAGCCCCCTTGCCTGCTTTGCCAATGCTCAGCATTTGGAAAAATAGGGCCAGCTACATATTATTTTTGTGATATGATGCAGTAAGATGAGCAAACTGAGTTTCCGAGCTCTTCCATTCCTACAGAACATTCCTTAAACCAGGGAATTTTTGGTACACAGAAATCGAAAATCTTGATTAGGGCTTGTTTCTGAGAGCTGCAGAAAGTAAAAAAAGGACCCAGAAGAAAAGGCTGTTACCGTAGAGCAGTCTATCACAAAAATACAATGAAAAAAGCTAGCAAATTCAGTCATCTTTTATGGGGAGGATGGTGGGAGAGACCTGTTCCACAGCAAAAGACAGACTTAAAATTTCACCTTGCTGTCAAAATTAATGTCCCTCCTCCACTCTCGGTCCTATATGAGATGACTGCATGGGAAGTCTGAAGCATCTCTCTTGCCCCTCAACAGTAAAACAACACATCCTTAGCAATTAATCAATTTTTACAACATAAAGGTCTATTCTATGAAGACAAATTTCAGACACATAATCACATCTATTTATTCTTTATTCTGGCAGGCCAGAAGAGAAACACAAACATGTAGAGACTTATTTGCAAAACACATTTCAATCACAAATAAAAACAGCTTCAAGGGACTTCACTCTAAATCCCTGGCACAATTTCTCATGGGACGTTTGGAAGATGCTCAACTATAGTGTCACCAGTCAATAGCATTTTAACACTTAGTAATGAATATATTCAGATAGTTTACACTAGAAGTCATTAACATTTATTTTAACATGAAAAATTATTCCATTTCCTATCTTCCAGGCCTGAAAGAAGAAACTAAAAAAGAAAACGGATCCTGTTGAATATATTGCTCTGGTGTTTTGCAAGAGAAAAACAAATTAAATGTAAAAAGTAAAATTAGAAATGCTGGAAATATCTTAATGGGACTAATGCAGCGAAGTACCTTAGCATGAGGCAGGGACAGGAAATTAGTTACGTCCCAAACATGCTTTGAGCCACCTAATCCAGGCATTTACCCCCTTCCCCAAGGGGAGGCCCTGGCCGTGGCATGGAGGCAGGTACCTGTGCATGGGGAGGTATACACAGCAAACAGCTTATACAAACACGTCCCTGGCAGCTACTCCCATGCTCTCCTGCCCCAGTATGGCTGAACAGCTATTACACAAGCAAGAGGCCTGGTGAAACCAGGAACAGCTTCTTGGCTGGTCCTTCCATGTACAAGTCCTCCATTCCACAATGATGGCTATGAGTAGCCCCGGCCCTTAAGTGGCTTTGGCCTCACCAACCTGCAGGCTCAGCACCCTCCAAGAGCCCAAAACTCAACCGTGCAAAAAGGATAAACATTATTATGAATCCAACCCAACCCAAACATTGGCAGAGGCTTACTTCAACTGATAATGGCTAGTTATATATATACAAATTTATTCTTAAAGTTGCTGAACTCTAGTCAATTACATCAAAGCAAAACTGTTCTTGTATTATCCAGGACTACAAAAAAAGCAACAAATGTCCCTTTGTTCCCTAAATCTAGATCCTTTCTTTGTTCCCTGAATTTCAGTATTTCTTTATTATACAATAAGCATTATTTCCCTTAACTGATAAAAATGAATGGAAGCACACTGAGGCTGAAAGCCCATCCCATAGTACATTAGGAATATCTTGAGATAAAAGGTATCAAGTCATAGGAAAGACTTGAAAGTATTTTAAGAACATAAAGCACAGAAGTCCTTCCAAGATATAATTGTTTATACCTGGGAAAAACTTACCTCAAATCACACAACAACTTTTATTACCAGCCAGCTTAGACATGTTCTGCACTTTGCCTTGAAATTTGTTAAACACATTAGTTGTGATGCAAAAGCTAAGCCTCAACAAGATAAGCACCTTTCAGATACTTTGACAGAGATGTATACACAGTAAACAGCTTATATAAACACCCAAAGTCTCTGAGTCAAGGTTTATGGCTTAGATTCATATCCAGTTACAAAACAAACCATTTATTTTGGTCTCCAGTACTGAAATCATTCTGGCTGCTTATCTCTGCTACCCTGTTCTTCAGCAGCCATTTTTTTGCTGTAAACAAAAGGAGTTTAAAAAATAGAGCAGGTGACAGGTCATGTTGTTGTGTGACGCATAAGTGAGCTCTGTGATCAGTAGAAGACACAGAGGCAGCTGGAGCAGCAGCACCTTACCTGCAAAGCAGCTGTGTAACGCAAATACCTGTCTGCAAACACCCCTCAGACTCACTTTCGCTCTTTACTCACAAGCAATACAAGGTGAAACGCAAAAAACCTCACAGATATACTTGCCTTTAGGCTCTTCACATTTTACTGGATAACCTTAGTAAATGCCTCCAACTAACTACTCACTTTGGAGAGTAGAGAAATTAATGCACTATTTTCTCACGTTTTCCTTGTGTCTGTTGATTAGAAAAACAATTGAGATATTCATTCCTCACCCCAAGACTGCTAATGCAAGCAAGGAAATGCCACACATTCCCCAGCAACATGTTATTGACACACTGTGGCCACACAGGCTATGAAACAAAAGAGGCACTGTTGGCTAAGAGTCCTAAAGGTAGTTCTTCAAAAATACCTCAAAACCACCAAATCCTGAGCACAGACCCATATTTAGATCTGATTTCATAGCTCATGCCACTTTGTTTTAATAGGCTGGATCCAGAGATCAAATTCACAAGCTTTCAGATTTGAAAAGGTTTGGCCTTTACATTTTGGACCTCCACGTCTATGAGTTCACAGATCCACAATTTCAGGGTTGACACAGTACAAAGCAGAAGTAGAGAGCACCCACCATGAAAAGCCCAGAAAGCAAATAAAATATACTTAGCTTGAATAGTGTTTTCATATGCGTCTGTAAAAACAAGAGAAAATCCAATACCTTGTAATTCCACAGCATCAACTGTTATATGGAGAAAATTTGCATATGAAGTCCCAGCATTGCATCCTTCCCCTTCTATCTGCCTCTGATTTTGCTACCTGAAGATCTACTTTTTTGGAGAAATACGTAAAAGCAGCTTATGACATCTGAAGTGCATGCTTTGTGTACGAGGATACTTCTGGTTTTTAAAGACCATGATAGTGGAGAACTTGAGGTTGCCAGTACCATCCCTGATTCACCAACAATCCCTTGATAGAGCATGATTTGCTATCTTTGTCTTCTTGGCATTTTAAAAACACAAAGCAGGGTAAAATTCAGCATGGTTGAGGACTTCCTCTTCTCCCCATATACTAGAATAGGGCTGCATTTTGAAGAGGAAAATATAGGGAGGAAACATGAGAAATAATAAATTTGAGGCCAATTTCTTTTCTCTTGCTTACCTCAAAAACATGTGGGCCTCTTATCTTCCTTTCTCCTACAGCCCTCTCCAATACTTGGTAGTGTTGGTAGTACACCTGGGGATCTGAGAAAGTCTACATCAAGACAACCTGCTTTAGGCAGCATGTAACTTTAATCACTATTAAAAATGGACCTTTGAGATTCCTGAAATATCAGATGTGCACTTCAAAACATAGACTTCAAATTCTGAATTAGTCCTAAAAGGCCTAAATAGTTCATGTGCAAGACACATTCTGAAACATGCAGGTTTGATGTCATCAGTGAGACAGCAAAGGCAAACGTCACCTCTGTGTTTTGACAGCTGCGTGCTAACCCATTGCCAGCCAGAGCAGTCCCAGATGAAGACCCTGCAGAGCGACACACTACCCAGCTGCCTCTTGCCAGGGAATGCAGCACTGACAGGATGCTTTCCCCCATCTCTTTCCTCAGGAACAGCCTGAGTTTGATGCCCAGCTCTGGGGCCCCCCTCTGGAAGCCATGGTGAAGAGGCACTCACAGACATGGCTCTTCCCCGGTACTGTCCTTCCCACACTTTCTCTTGACCTGCTTCTGTCCCCCGCATCTCTTCCCAGGATATAACCTCCAGTCCCTACAACAACACAGCCCAGAGCTGGATAACTAGGGATTTCAGGAGCACTGGAGTAAGCAAAGTTTTCTTATTCTTTTTCAGCCAGGAGGCGGAGTGATGTTGATTTTGTCTCGCTTTTTCAACACCAGTATTTCAATGCCAAGAGATGAAGGACAAAAGCCAAGTGCCCTCAACATGAGGAAAGGGTCCTTCTCTTTCTGAAAATAGGCTGAGAGAGTTGGGCTTTTTGAGCCTGGAGAAGAGAAGGCTCTGGGGAGAACTTGTAACAGTCTCCCAGTACCTAAAGGAAACCTACAAGAAATGTGGAGAGGGACTTTTTACAAGGGCATGTAGTGACAGGACAAGGGGGAACAGCTTTAAACTGACAGAGGGGAGATTTAGATTAGATATCAGTAAAAAATTCTTTACTGTGTGAGTGGTGAGACAATAGCACAAGCTGCCCAAGGAAGCTGTGAATGTTCCATCCCTGGGTGTGTTTAAGGCCAGACAGGATGGGGGTTTGATCAACCTGGTCTGTTGGAAGGTGTCTCTGCTCACGGCAGGAGGGCTGGAACTGGATGAGCTTTAAGGTCTCTTCCAACCCAAACCATTTTGTGATTCTTCTGAATGCTGAATTGATGAGTAGCAAGTGAACAAATAGCACCAAAAAAACTACTACTACAGTACAAATTTAAGGAGCTACATGCTGTCTGCACTGCTGCCTAACACACAGCATTACTTGGCTGGGGAGCTGTGTCATGCCTACCCTTGGGCCAGCCTTGCTTCTCAGTGCAAAGGCAATTTTGCAGCTAGGACACAGAAACCAGCTCTCTTGCTGCCCACTCCTTCATGAAAGCCTGCAGTCAGTTCTTCAGGCTCTGAGACAGAGACATCTCCATCCTGTCTCAGCCTCTCCTTGTCAGACTGACACTTCCTCACCATCCTTGGCAGAAAGATATTTTCATACCCTGGAGCCCTTTGTCCTCCAGCATCACCCAAGGCTAAAAACTCAGTGAGGTCATGGCTGAGCAGTGGCTGGGGCTCAGAAGAGCTCACAAGAAAGAGATACCAATGCTAGGGGAAAGGAAACAATGCTGGGATGTGCTGGAGGGTTATGGGATACAAGTAATATAAGAAGGTAAGAGGACTTTCACCAACAAGATACAGGGAGGCAACAGATAACCATCAAGCCAAAGCTGCCAATTCTGCAGGAACAGAGCATGAATCAAACCTGGTCCCAGCCCTACTGTCTTCCCTTTCTTCTGCCGCAGGAAGGAGAAGGAAGCTGGGAAGACAGATGATGGCAGGGGAAATGGAGACTTCTTTCTGCTTCTTCTTCAGTAAGAAAGACCTAGAGATGGAAGGGAGCAACAACTCTCCATTCTTTGGCCAAGCCTCCATGCTTATGTGGGAGACGGAAATATTCACCCCATCACCCATGGCTCCATTATCAAGATTAACAGAAAGTGCCAGCTTTACAACAGAGGAAGATGCAGCTCATGAAATTAAGAAAAATCTTAGCAGTCAGAAACTTAAGACATGCTTGCATCAATGCATGTTTGATGCCAACTGGGGACAGAACTGCAGCTGCTACAAGCCTACTTAGATTTCTGTGGCATAACAAGGTTACTGAGACTAACGTTACTTGCTACAGATGATCTGCTAAGTGTGAAACATTTTATTTTAATTACACAGAACAATGCCAAATGTCTTTCATTAGATATAGCAATAATTTGTGGTTTATTACTAAGCTTACAAACAGTAGGCTGCCAATAGAAGACAGGACTATAATGCATTAAAATAGAGAGTAAGATAACTTTTAAGTGAGGTGCATGAAGTTTTATAATCCAGTTGCAATAGCACACTGCTAATGCACCTATAAACCACCTGGTTTAGGTACCCAAGTGGAGTCTAACCAAAACAAGAGGCTGCAAAGCTTTCTGAGGCACCAGGATAAGCAGTGGATGGTGTAGCACACACCATTCTGTACTGCCCAGGGCAGTGGTGTCATGATCCAAGTCAAGGAATCTGAAGCAAACTTAGGTGTGGCTAAATCATACAACAACAACAATAATGCAGAAATACTGCCCTGGGCAAGAGTTGAATTGCTAATCTCCATTATTAAGTATCTGCAATGTGTTTAAGCTAATCTACAACTCTGATATGCCAGTGAGATTTATAGACACTGTTGGAAACCCAGTTTTACACACCAGAAACCTTGCAATATCAGATTCTTCCCAAAACTCAAGATCTTACAGCGAGGTAATTCCACTTGGATCTCAGTTTTCATTAAGAAAGAAAAAATACTATATAATCACATAGCTGCTGAAGGAAGTTTGATGTGATCCGAGAATATCCTGGAAGTTTGAACAAGGAAGTCTCTTATTTGACATGTAATATAGTAAGGCATAGAAGGGAAGCAGGATCACCTGACTCTTTTTTTCTTAAGTCTGCAATAGAGACAAAAAAACCCTTAGGCTGCTTAACTGTTTCCTTTCCCTCAACTTACAGATACAGTTAAAATAAAGGTTCAAAACCAAGTCACTTAATTGTATTTTAATTAAAAGTTGCTTTTATAACATAAAGAGACCAAAAGTACTCCCACTGCTGTTTTGTATTTGTATTGGGAAAAAGTAGCTCTCAAGTAACTTCATAGTTTTCTAACTTTTCAAATTCCCACTGCAACAGAAGATAGTGAGGATTTAAGGTCTGCCTAGCCCATGATTTATACACAACTAATTAGCTCCTCCTGCACACACTCACCCTGGAGCTCCTGGGACTTGCTAATGTAATTCCTGCAATTAAAAACTTTGACTCCAGAATCCTTGTTTACCAAAAGGAAAAACAACCCCTCCCCCAGCACAGCGAGGCATGTTTTTACAGGAGCGGATGCCAACTGTAAAGAAGTTCAGATCCAAGATCTGAAACCCTCCCAAAAGTCAAGATATTTGAGAGCAGTCTGTAATCTAACAGCCTGTTGCCTCCCAAAGACCACCATGGCCCCACTCCAGTAGATAAACCAATGTAGATAAGAATTCTGGGAGCTTAACAGACTGTGGTTTTATCTGGCCTTACCCAGGGATCAGTGCTGGACATGGACTCACGCTGTAGGCAGCTCTGTGCTTCAGCTTTCCTCACAGAGGCCATGTTAACTTCTTACTGTGTCACGGACATTGGCAACATAGAAGAGTGAAGTTTTGATTTTGTACTAGTTTTGATTTCCCATCATCTGCCATTATGTGAATTCAAAACTAATACAAAATAGTTCAATGCATTCTGACAAGCAATACTCAACAGTGTTTTGGATGAATTAATGATCTTTAGTATTTCCATACAAACATTCCTCTGAATATATAATCTCAAGATAAAACTTCAAAAATCTCAAGGGATCAGATACACTTTGAATGCTACATTTCTTTGAAGTACTTTCCCTTTGTATTTCAGCAACACTTCAAAGTTTTCCTACTTACATACAAATCAAGTTAGACATCTAATGCTAAAAGAAGCAGATATTAAAAATGTTTCACTTTCCCAGACTTCTTGTGGGGGACACTCTTGTAGAAAGGTATATATTAACCATGTGCCAATTTTCACCATTTCTCATGTACCAAAGGTAAATAAAACCAGGGGACAGCCCCAGTTCCATCCGTGCCTGAAGATCCTGGCCCCAGTGAACAACACAGGTTTAAGCTGTAGGGTGCAAACAGTCTTGCTGAAATCAAAAGGGAACTTGTGATCACCAGAAGTACTCAGTCCATGAAGGCCACAGGAGGGAGGAAGTTGCACATGGGAAAAACAAATATCCACACGCACTGTTAAAACCTTTATGAAGTTTAACAGGGATGAGCTGATAATCTTCAGTGTTTTTTTCCAGAGGCAAGGGGGAGAACTCAACAGGACTCCTAAAACACTGTGATAGTTGCTAATGAAAGGAGGTGGCTGGCAAGATGTACCAGGTCCCTGTGCCTCATCCAAGGACCTCACTGAACCAGCTGGGAAAAATAAAGGAACAAAAAGTTCCTCTATTACCATGCCACAAAAACCTGACCCAAAACCAAGTCACAAAAGTCCATCTTAAATAAACAATAGTAAACAAGTCATTATACTTTTACATCACCACCATGAACAGCAGCTTCCCCAGCAACTGTGTGAACACCTGGTGCCAAATCCTTCGTGGCACACATGGAGGCTCAGGAGTTACCTGAGATAAGTCTTGACTGTTCTCAAGCACTAGAGAAGTTCTAAAAGGTTGATTATTGCTTCATATATAACAGATCTATGAAAAGAACTACTTTAAAACTACTGCCCCTATATTTCCCTTTGTTAAGGCTCATTATTTTCCATGTGTTTATTGAGCCATCACTGGAGAGACTGTTTCTGATTCAGGCTATATTTAGCTCTGAAGCACTGCAGATTTTGTTTCCCTGGCTAAAGTTTCCTCTCTTAGAGGAAGATCTTGCTCTACTTAATGGGAAGCAAGCACTCAGAAAGTCTAGTCTGGGCTTGCAGAAGACACTGGTGATTCCAAGGCCTTGATTACAATGCTACTGCTGCTTAAAAACGGAAGAGTAAATCCAAAACTGGCAAGAATGTTTACTCTATGTATGCAGTAGACTTACAGCTTCATCCCTGTTTAGGAAAAGAAACATTACTTACTTCAGAACGTAAACCATCATACACCTTCATGCTGGAGTCCCATCACAGTACGCTTTCTCTCAGGGACAGGTTATAATTTACTACTGCCCAGTAACAGCCTGTAGCAGAGTCATTTAAGTGGCTTGTTAGTCACCGGACAAACAGGAGCAGTTCTAGATCACAAGTGTGCTGAGCGCTCACAGAAAGATCCACTGTGCACCAAGTCCACCCCCGCCCAGCAGCACTGCAGTAATTACCCTCCTTACAGCATGGAACTCTGCCACTTGCATCAATGGATTCATCGACACCAAGTAACCCTGTTACTTTTGCAAATGATTTTCTATGCATCAGTCAACACGAGCGTACTCCCTCTCAGTATACTGCGGTTTTGCAAGTGCTGAAATACCTTGCAAATACTGTGTTACTGAAGTAACACTGCTATTAAAGGGGTTTCTAGTCCAAAAAGCAAGACTAGAAGAAAGCTCTAACTGCTTAAATGCTATAAAACAGGGACTTCTCTAGGACAAACTTTCAAAACCAGCCATGCAACTATGGCTAAAGTTTGCTAAGTTGGGTGCTCCTGCAATTCACTACACGCTTCAACTACTTTACCCAGGGAAACAGCCTTACTTGATCACTGAAGATAAATGCTGCGTGCAAATAAGCTGTAAGTCCAACAGGAAGCCCTGTGAAAACCTGTGGAAATAAGTACACAGAGCACAAAACTAAGGGCAAGACTAGTGCTGTTAAAGCCTTAAACAATATGTTGCCAATACATTGTATTTTATTAACAATGATTTTCCCAATTGAAAAATGCCTTAGCTTAAAAAGTGACTGAAGGAAAGATATTTACTTATTTTCTGAGTTTAAGATATATTGCAATACAACCTGAGTGGAAAATAATATTAAACGTGTTGCCTTAAATACGAGTTTATGAGAAATGCCAAAGTAGTGCTTTTCAAAATAACATTCCCTACACAACTCCTGCCTTACTCTGCAGTTTATAGGCCTTATGCAGTTATAGGCCTTACTCTGCAGTTTATGTTTCATCTCCCAATTTTTCCAACTCTGTTTTTCAAGCTAAAGTAAAAAATCTTTGACAGAAGCCCAGCTCCATGTTGTGAGGTGAGAGTAAAGCAGAACACTCAGATTAAACCTCAATTCTATGAAAAAAATCACTCAAAACCAAACCAAAAAAACTCAAGCAAAAATGAACAAATAAATAAAAAGAAACAACACCCCCCAAAAAAGCATTGTCCACATGGCAGATCCCTGAGAAAGCCACAGTCTTCTCATTTTTCTTGATAAAGTTTTGGAAGAAAGTCCATCTTACACATTTTATAATGTATAAGAGCAATCATCACTTCAGTTTATCTAAATTCTGACTGAACATCCAACATTAGAATTACAGAATGGTTTGGGTTGGAAAAGATCTTAAGCTTATCCAGATCCAACCCTGTGCCACAGGCAGGGACACCTTCCACTAGGCCAGATTGCTCAAAGTCCTGTCCAACCTGGCCTTGAACACTGCCAGGGATGGGGCAGCCACAGCTTCTCTGGGCAGCCTGTGCCAGTGCCTCAGAAACAGCACAGTGAATAACTTCTTCCTTATATCTAACCTGAACCTCCCCTGTTCAATTTTGAAGCCATCACTCGTCCTACCACTACAGTCCCTAATGAAGAGTCCCTCCGAGCATCCTTGCAGGCCTCCTTCAGGTACTGAAAGGCTGCTATGAGGCAGCCTTCTCTTGTCCAGGCTGAACAGCCCCAACTTTCTCAGCCTAACATGATTAAAATAAAAGGTTTCACATGTACATTCAGAAAAAGAAGAGGAAAAAAAAAGAAGCGGACAGAATCAGGTGGCAGTGGAGGCATCCGGGACACACAGCTGGCCTTTGGGATCTGTTTTCTATCTTTCATTAAAACTTCTGACAGTTCCAAGTAGCAAGCTCTTTTTTCCCTGCAAATGTCTCAAATATCATAAATGCATTCAGGCTTCTCACAGTATTTTAATGAAATATCAGTTCCTGCTCCTCTACTTGACTTGCAGGCAAAATCTGCCATTTTAAGGAGATAATCTTAAGCAGCTTTCTGAGAAATGTCAAGAATACAAAATTACCATTTCTGTGCTCTGGTTTTGTTGGCGGGGTTTTACGGGTGGGTTTTTTTCCAACCTCCCCTAATAATCCATTTAAATTGTCTTTAAAAAGAAAGTGGAGCGCTATCCAAGATGAAGTAGTGTGATGTGCTGTATTTTACAGACTGCAAGACCTGAATCAGTACTGCCAGCTAATTAAAAACCTTCAAAAAAGTATGGATTTAATTCCCTGTGTCGCATTATTGTGTCTAAAACTGAGTGACTTAGGAAAATAACAGGAACAAGACAACAACTTAAACGGCATCGCATTTTTCTAATCCAAGCCTCAGTTATCAATAAAACGATTGATGATCACACTTCTGACATTACTGTGTCAGTTTCAAAGCCTGAGCAAGCCTACTTTCATGTTACTCAGGCAAAATTTGTTTATGATTTATAGAAAAATTTTTGTTTAAGTAGAAGATACCTTAACTTGCTGTTGCTGTACTGCTACACCAGCTGTCCTCAGCGCTGAAGATCATTTCTAGCTCTGGACACCCTTTTCCAACGCAGCACAACACAAGACAGACCCCAGGCCAAATTCTGCCTCTTGTGTTGATGCTGCAGGATGTCCTGGCTGTGGCAGTGGTCTCATTGGGAAAGATACTACCAGCTTGTGGGGGGGTCAAGGTGGGGTTTCTTCGCAAAGACTGAGTTTGTCTGTGCTCCCGTGCAGCTTATTGGGCAGGACTAGACTGCTTATGCAGCTTACACTGCTCAACTATAAAACCAGGAGGAAAAAAGAGCCAGAGGCCATTCAGGTGTCTGAAATAACCCAGCAGTGGAAGGATAAGGTCAACATTGAAGAAGTTGACCTTCCATGAAGGCAAGTGATTCAGCACGAGTGTGTACTTGGCAGGTATGAGGTAGGTCTAGGTAAGGTACCTAGGTCATCCCCAACACCATGTGCTTCAAGGGCAGCCCGCTGAGTAAATAGATAGGAAAGCTAACCTGATCTGACCATGTGCCTGGGAGCCTTGGGAGGAGACATTCAGCACTGACCCCACAGTGAGTGATCAGCAAGGGAGCCTGTGCTCAGAAAGCAGTGCTCCAGCTACTAGGGCTGCTATGGGGGCTTGCAGGAGGAAGGAGGGAAACCAACAGATCCTGGGACAGAAAACTTCTTCAGGCCTAAAACCAATGACAAAAAGCCATGGCCAGACAGCCGCAATATTCCTTCCAGCCAGAGGAAACATTTCTGGCTGCAGGTGAGCTCCCACACCAGAGGCACTCCTCAGGATGTACTTGGCAGTGCTTCTGGTTGCTGAGACCACCTGCTCTGTACTCACAAGCCACCTCACACTGCAGCAGCCTGCAGGCCCAAGGCTCTCCTGGTACTACAGTAGTGTGGCCCAAGGCAGGAAACTTCCAGCTTAGGTGGGGAGAGCAATCTTGAACATCTACACAGCAGTCTGCCAGCAATAAGGGTAGGTCTATGCTGTGAAAAATACATTATTTTCCTAATTCCAGCTGCCACTCTCAAGAGAGCTAACCTGACTGAAGACAGACATAAAGATGAAGTAAATTGGGCATTAAATCAAAAGAAAATGCTTAGCTAAACCAGTCGTTCTGAAGAGCTTAGGTTACAAGTTGCTCACCTGAGCTGGGACTCCTGTTACTCTTGTCTTCATGGCTATTTTTAACATGTACAGCCTGCCTGAATACAGCACATGTTCATTTACCTGTGCAACATTTTCACCAGTGGGAACTTCTTACTCATGGGAAAGTAGGGAGAAAGACAGCACTTCACGTGGAAATAACATCCAGGAATCTCAAGCACAGCTCCACACTGCTACTAAGGCCACACTTAAGTGTGGATGGATATCCAGTCAGTGACTGAGCGATCATTATCTCATAAATAATCAATGCTATACCTGTCTGCAGATCCCAAGCAATTCATCTTCAAATCATTTAGAACTGGGCAAAGTATGGGAAAGATGTGAATCAAGTGTTGTTTCCCACTAACACTAGAAAATAGTCTTTCTCTTCCAAAGAAAAAGTATCAAGTAATTAACAATAGACACACATCCCCAACATTGCACACATGCCAAAATACACATGGCATCACAAGGATGTTTCCAGTGTCTTTGTAACGGCAGCGGGTGCCTTGAAGGTTCTCTTGTCCAAGATCTGTGGCCCAGCTTGTTGCTCCTTTGCTTGCAAGACCTGACAAGATCCCAAGAAGCTGATGTGGCTGCAGGCCAGCAACCCTGTGCTGTACTGTGCTCCAAAGAGCCATATGCAAATGCCTAATGTGGGTAACATGACTACACATGTTTCCTCTCCTGTTGTAACACCAGCAAGGCTCCAGACTTCTTCTAGATAATACAAGAGATAGCAACATAGCCGTATCTCAGTGCTCCACGGTGTGGGTCACAGTTCTCACTACAGCTGTCATAATACACTGTAAATTATACACAACACACACCCTTAATAATGCAAACCTCAGAACTGTATATATCTTTTGCAGTAGCAGAAATTAACAGACATTGACAACTAATCAGATAGTAGAAGCATTAAAAGAGACAGACGTAGTCTATTACTACTATTTGTTGTGTTTATACATGGTTTTTTGCCATAATAACTGACTACACTAATAGTTTCTTCTGATGTAGCAATCTAGCTGGGCTTCTCCTTCCCATCCTCCCAGCATGCAGTTATTTCAGTTGCTCAAAGCACTGCTGCCTCTACCTTTAGTGACCAGGAATCATCACTGGCTGACAACACCCTGCTGACCATGGAAGCATGCCTTAAATACCACACCCAGGCACCAAGAAACCCCTTGGCACCACACATCCGATCCAAATGAGAGACTGCAGTAACTATCCACAGCACATGATACCCCAATCCCTCCTGGTCAGTGCACACCACTCCTTCTCTGCCCAGAGCACAGCAGCACAGCTGACAGAGGTCTCCTGAACAGGAGCACAGCTGCAAGGAAGGTCCCTAAGTGAAACAATAAGATAAGCTATAAAGGAGCAGGAACATACAAGTGAAGGCAAAGCTAGCTACTCTAGATACCCACAGGATGCAAAGATGTCAAACAGTGCCCAAAACTGCAAGGGAAGCAATGAACAGCAAGCAACCAGAAATAGAGGGGAAAGGAAGCGGAAGGAATGGAATAACGGAAATTGGGGCCAAAGTCTTGGATGGAAAAACAACAAACCCACAAAGAAGCCCCTGTGAGCACTTGCAAGCTGGCAATTGCAGACTGCATTTGCTCCCTTGCCAGACTATTTTGGGGCTGAAACACTGACAGCCAGCAAGGGTCTCCTGCAGATAGCAAAGATGTGGCAAAGTGGCAACCCCCACCTATTGGATTTTCATCTCATGCGGGGAGCTGGCAGCAGATACAAATGGGAGCAGAGCCACTGTCAGCTCAGTATTGGTTCTCCCAGCACCTGATGGGATGTACAATCCTATTTTCTGTCTACACAGACAGAGCTGGCTGCTCGCTGCCCAGATGGCAGACCCACCACAGCTGCTTTACTGCCTGGTGGGGCTTAGACAGAATGACATACAGGGCACATCAAGTCTTGACTGATGGGCACCAAGCCAACTAGGCAAACTGCCCCTGGCACTGAACCTTGTAAGTATAGCCAGGACTGGTTGCCCAAGTCCCACAGCAGAGTTGAACTTTCCAAATATTTTGAACAGCTTCTTATCAGCAAAACATCTTCGCAGCAGCTCAGCATTTCACAGTGTTTATAATCTGGTCCCCTTAAACTGGATCAATAATCTAGCTGAACCACAGCCTGAAATAGAGGCAGTCTCTATGCTGGCACAGGATCTTTCCAGCAAGACCCACCCAGCCTGAGATCAGCAAGTTGTGTAAGCCCACATTTGACAAGCATGCTCATAAATGCCACTGAAGTCAACAGTTAAACACTGGCTTCCTGTTTCATAAGTGATCAAAACAGGACCTCAAAATACAGATCCTCCAGCTTTGTGTAACCTGTGGGTGCTTTCAGTAGTATCAGGTTTGTGGTAATAAAGTTCACAGTAAAATAGCAGCTCTCCTCACCTTAACTGACTTCAGTCCATCAGCTGTCAGACATGACCACTGTCACAAACCAAACATGAGCAAGTCTCCACACACATCCTGATTATTGTGGCTTCAATCTTCTTTCCTTCTCCACGTAGGGGCATTACTGGAGCACAGCTATGGTGGTGAGGTGAGGGGATGTTTGGGTCCAAAGGAAAAACTAAAGGTACAAAACTCAAATCAAATCTGCAACAAAGACATGCTCTCTTCCAATATGGATCTTGCTCTAGATCACTCTGGTTCAGTGATGTGAAGTGCCATCACACAGAAAAGCAGCTTCTTGATGAAGATATTTCTAGGTGGTATTTTCTTCAGGTTACACAGAACCACTGTGACCCATCGACTTGACTCCATACAGAAAACAAAACGAAGCATGAATCAGGGCAAACAAAGGCTGCTGTATCATACGAGTGAGGTCACATGGTGGGAGTTCAGGCTGTGCCTGTAGAAAGGAATGAGTCAGGCAAAGCTTCCACTGAAGTGCCTGTGTGTCTGGGAGGAAGCTCACCCACCTCCCCAGCACACAGACAGCAACTTAGCCAAAAGTTAACAGCCTTTGCCACTCATGGGGAGGAGCAAAATGCTGGCTACTCAGTCAGCAACCTGCAGGGCACACACCTGGCAATATTAGTTTCCTTAGTTTACCAGGTACTGATTATTATTTACTAATCGATGTTTATATGATTATTAGTTTCATTGTGGTTAATTAAGAACAGATGCTAAGGGCATGAGAAAAGGAACCTCCAGGCATCAGAACGTTGGCTTGGTTAAACAAGGAAGACGTTTCAGATATCTGAGCTCTTGGATGATACTTAGCTGCTACAGCAAGGATGATTCTGCTCCCAAAATGCACATCTTGTCCTCAGCAGTGCTGCTCACTGTAGGTCTCTGAGGATGTACTTCATCTCCCTCAAACCAGGGGTTTAGTACTGGGGGATAAGCTAAGTCCCTACTGCTTTGTTTACTCAAATCACTGTGCACTGATCTGCTCAGGGGGGAGGAAAATAAAAGAAGGGTGTTTGCTAACCTACCACCTCTGTTGCACAGCTCAGCAGAGGAGAATCGGGCCTTCAGGAAACAGACAAACAAACTAACAAAGATAGGAGAAAATATGGCAATCACTGTGCTATCCTAATGAAACAGCCTGAACTTTCTAGTCTCACCATTACATTAAACACTAGATGATTCAATTGAATTTGATCTTTCCTCATAAGACAGGACTATTTCCTTTCCTACTTTCTTACAGTAACTCAGATTTGTCTATGTCCTATTTTTGGTATCTAAATTAAGAATATTGCTCATAACAGGATTATATGGCATTTATTCCGGAGAGTAAGATACTGATACAGCTAAAAATTCAGTATAAACACCGCGTGGATGTAAGCCATGACATTTATATACCAGTTTAATACACACTAAGAGGAATTTCTGATGTAGGGCACATGACTCTCCCTTCATTTCAAAGGCAATTATTTTAATACCATGATTTCAAAGTGTGATGAGTCCTTGAAAACACTTGCAGACAGACAGCCTTATTGAAAAAAGCTTGCAAATCCTGAAAGGACAATTCCAGGTGCTTCTCCAGTTTCAAGATAAGAGAACATGTGGGAGTGAGCGTATGGGCTGGCCAGCAGATAAGCAGGCTGAGAGAAACATCAATTTTATGCAGTATGGATCTGAGCCTTAGACAAACTGAAAGGCTTAGGAAGATTCAACACAGAGCTCCTGCTTCAGCCCATCCCCAGTTGTGACCAGCACCATTTGTACTGCCCTCGCTGCCAGGGGAGTACCACTGCATCCCCAGTCCCTGCTCCCAGCAGGTTTCTGGAGCAGTGTTTCTGCAAAGAGTGGCCCTTGCTTTTCACCTGGAAGCTACTGCTCTGTTAACTTCAGAGAGCCAGCTTATAGCTTTAATCACAAAAGAGAACAGAGGCAGGCTCCCTGGTTATCACTTGTCAAACCTTTTCGGCCTCAATTCAGCCTTTCAAAAACAAAAGAAGCAAAGAACTGCCCAATTTGTTGCAAGGCCAGCTGGAAAGATGGTTTTCCATTCAAGACCTTAAAAGTTCCCAGCACTTTCTGACAACAGTTTGATGCTCCAGGCAAAAAAAAAACAAAGTCCCTTCCATGCCCCTTTGGGCAAGAGCCATCCACACTCCTGGGGCATCACCTCGAAGCCTAGGGACACCCCACCCAGTCCCAAGGGAAGGCATGTGGCTGCTGGCATTCTACGTACCCCATGGCACAACACACTTTCCTCTTGAACCATCCGTTGAGGTTGCTTTCCTTAAATGTCAACTCATACTGCTCATACTCATTTTGCAATCAGATTATCACCTGTTTTGCTAATCCTAGCATTTTCCCAAATCCACCCCAAATCCCAGAGTCATGTGTGTCATAAACATACTATGCTAAGCAAAACTGTAAGAAAGGGGGAAACAAGAAGTCCAAGTATCATGCAAGGTTTGCATATGAGGGTATGCGGACATGGGCAGTTGGGCAGCCAGCTTTAAAGTGGAGGTTGCAAATTTAAGATCTTAAAAGTCAAAAAATACTCTGTATTCCCTCATGTTATTTCAGAACAGAGTTCCTTAGTTAAACCAATATAACTGCAGAGGGCAGTAATCAAGCTCCTTAAGGGGAACTGTATTGGCTCAGGTAACCACCACAGTACCTGTCCCCCATTTCCCTCTGGCTCTGATCAGCTTCCCTCTGCCATCTCCCATTTCTTTCTTCCCACTCAAGCCGATGTCCCTTCTTCTACCACCCTCTTCCTTCTGATATTCTCCAGTCTCCTGAGTGCCCATGATATTTGTGATCCATCTGTAATACACGACAGCTTCTCCCTTATCTTTGCTACTTGCAAACTGCTAGGAGGAAGCATAAAAACAAAAAAAGAAAAACCAACCCAACAACCAAATCCCAAACAACTCTGCCCCCAGCTCTTGTGCTTGGCACAGCTGCAGTGAGGCAATGGCAGGAGAAGTCATCTTCAGTCTCACAATTATTCTGTTGGACTTCAGGGCGGTTGGTGCCCTGCAGAGTTGCTGCCATGTGGGGCCAGATGCAGCATCCAACTCTCAAGGCTCTGCTGAGCAGAAGAACACGTAATTCTTCTCACAGCTGAGAAGTTACCTGAATTTCAGTGAATTTGCACTGGGCTGGGGGGGGGGGGGGGGGGGAAGGAGAAGGAAGTAGGATGTAGATAGTCAGGTAGTTCCCTCCCCCTCTTTAATTTCAAATACCAAAGTAACACACAGAGATATTTCAGTATCTCAAAAAAATTCCTTGGTAAGGGTGTCAGTGTGATCTGAGCAACTTGCCCTGAACACATTCTTGGAAGCTCTCACCAGTTTTGGATACAATACCTCAAAAATATTACAAAAACCCAAATTAAAAACAAAAAACCCACCACAAAAAACAGCCCAAGGCAAACACACAGGTCATCACATGCTGAGCTGCTGAGGTTTCTTCTACACCACTGAAATCAAATCCTAGTGAGAAAAGTTGTCAGATGACAGAGATACAAAGACCCCACAAGTAAAACATGAAAGCCTGCATACCAACTGCTCTGCACCTACTGCTGCAAAGCCCAGGTCCCAGCCCAGCCCTGAGGGTTCCCCAAGCCCAGAAACCATCCAGACCAATGAAAAGCCACATTCAGCTCCTCAGAAAGTCAGCTGACAAGTAATCAGCAATTTGGGTATCATGAGAAACACTGATTGAATTCAGAGCACTGTGAGCATGCTGTGGCTCAGGACAGATCTGCTCAACACTGGAAAGGAGCACACACAAATGAAGTATCAGCTACACAGGGACTCAAAGATAAAGAAAAAATACAGGCTATGATGCCTTGGTGCTGCTGTCCATCACTGAAGGTCTCATCTAAGGCCTCAGGATATCTATCCCACCCATCAGAAACAGAAAACTAAATATAATATTGGAATTCAATCTTGACATCCTAAAAAAGGCTCAACAAAGTTTTACATCCCCAGATAGAGACCATGGCTGAAGACAGCTGCTCTCTCCACTGCTTTTACCAGCAGGGCATGCCCAGAACAAAGCTGTGTTAAATCATGTAGACATTAGCCAGAAGGTTTACCAAACAACGCACCTGAAGCCAGTCAGAAGGTGGCCAGGGAAACTGAGAGCCTGCAGAGAAGCAGCCAGGGGATTTTGCAAAGAAAGAGGAAGAAATTCTTCGTGCAATTTCTGTGCTCCTCAGCACCAAGCCACTTCTTACCAAGAAGACTGAACCATTCTAATGCTCCCCGATGCTCCAAAGCACCACTGTAAAAAGCCAAAAGTCCCGAAAAAACAAAGTTTTAACTAACTTTGAATAAGCAGTCAACAAAAGTGTTCCCATGACTTCCTCTGTAACAGAAATCATAAGCCCACAGTTCACTACTTACAGCACACATTTTTTCTACATGGCATGCAACACATTTGGGGGTCTCCTCAGCTAACTAAGCAACTGTAAATCAAGTCCTACAGCCTACAGCAGTTGTATAACATTATTCCCGTAAATTAAGTAATCCCAGACACCACCCGGAGCCACCAACTTCCACTGGAGCCCATGAAGGGGAAAAAAATACATCCTAGCACGGCATGTGGTAGATGAGATGAGAAGGATTAGTTTCTATATATGCCATGTGTTAACACAGTCCCCACTCAGGATGGCTCACTTTTCCCATCTCAGTCTCAGATGGAAAACAAGATGGGGAAAAAATATTTCACATACTACAGAAAAGGCTTCCCCTGCTTCTGGTTTGAGAGGGAAGAGGAGGGAAGGAGCAGAAGTGACACTCTTCCCTCCCCAACAACCCCAACCCAATTCACACACTGTTTTGCCTTTATAAACTCCAGACAATTCCTCACATACCTCCAACCACATACTAAGAAGTGACAATCACATCAGTAAAGTTAGATGACACACTTAAAAACAAACACCACAAACTCACCACCAGCAACCACATGTAACTAAATAGTTCACAAGGTTAGGCAAGATCATTAAAGATAAACAACTCTCTTTTTCCTCTGTGTCTTTTTAATCTTTTTTTTTTTTTTTTATTCTTTTCCTCTTCCTTAGTTTAAACAGGAAAAATGTGTGGTGCTGTCATAGAATAGTAAAAGTCAAGAAGCTGGGAACTCAAGTTGATTTTCTTTCCCCTTTTCATGGCTTAAGGTCACTTGGTTTCTCTTTCACTTTTCCCATCTGTAAAATAACAATGAGAAACTACTACACAATGTTATAGAAATTATTCAATTCATAGCCATATAGTTCTTTGAAGATGCAAAGTGCCAAGCATTATTACTAGATGATGAAATGATATATTTTCTCCCCCAAGCTATATAGAGGAAAAAGGAAGCCGCGCAAACAGCCAACTATATTTCTAATGAGATGCAATACTCAGAAAGTGGGACATCTCAAAAGAGATTGGACAATCTTCTTCCAGCTCACAAACATTATTCCCAATATATAAACCTCATAGGACTATGAATGTAGAAAAGAAACTTATCATTTGACAAGGTTTCTGCAGACAAAATAAGCTTGTTTAAACAAACAGAAGAAACAGCACATTCTCAGTCTTGGAAGAGAGCAGAAAGAATTTCTCAAAGAAGTAATGGAAGAAATGAAATGTGATTTGAAAGCTCTGTGTGCAATGAATTTATGTTTTCTGGATCTAAAACAACTGTCAGGACTGGGAAAGCCAATTCAATAAAAAGGACCGGATGGGAGGGAGGCAGGGAAATACAGTGTGCAACAGAGGTCACATGCTAGATAAACAGGGCAGTATGCTAACTATTTACATATAAATACAACTCCCTTTCTCTCTGCAGAGATTTATGTATATTAGAGAAACCATCAGTACTGTGGGTGAGCGCAATGTTAAGTTACATTACCCAAACCACATTACATAAAATGCAACAAGTGTAATAACATCCTGCTTTCTGCAAGCAGCAATACTGCCTGTCAGAAGGAGGGGAGGAAAAAGCAACCAGAAAAATCCTGCCTCCTTCCACCCCCACCAGGGTGGTACTCTCCTTCCCCATCCCTTCCCGTCCAGGATCACAGCTCAGCTTACAGGCTTACATGGGACACGGGTTGTCATTCACACAAGAGAAATGCTAACTCAGAAATCAAAAAATAGACCAGTGGCTTTAACTCTTACCGAACCAAGCAGCAAATCAGATCAAAACTGACCTTTGACCAGCATCCCTGTAACATTTAATGCCCTAATACTGCTCCAACAATACACTGGGCTATGGCAGAGGAGGTCTGGGCAAGGGGAAGGCAAAACACTTCTTACAAATAAGTAATTTTACTTTGCACTGGACAATTTGCTGTGCAGCAGCCTCGGGTAACACGTCAGCATGAAGGCAATACCCCTGCCCTACACACCCTGAAATTGTGGCAGCATAAGCTGTGCTGTGCCTCACACCTGCCTCACTGTCATGCTCCGGCCCCAGTGCTCCTCTGCCCCATGCCTGCCCTTGCACACGCAGTACAGTCCCTCTGCGCCAACAACCAGACAGGAAAAGGGCTGGGAATGGCCTGAGGAATCCTTGTGCCCCAGCCACAGGCAGCATTACACCTCCTGTAAACATGCAGAGCTCTGGGGAAATGTTTTAAATTATCACTATTTTGAGTTCAGCACAACTATTAAAAGCCCAAGAAAAGCTGTATGTGGGCTGGACTCTGCAGGACAAGTCAGCTAGTGCTAATAAAGGTAATAATGAGTGCACAGAAGTAGCCTTGTACCCTTTTCCTTCTCATATTCAACATGGCATTGGGAAAAAAAAAACCCATCACCAAATACTAATCTTTGCTATTTGCACACAGGCACTGTAATAGGGTGGACTGGACATGTGCTATTTCAGTGCTGCATGAGCACACTCTTGTCTCAGTTTAGGACACTCAGACAACCTGCTGCCACCAAGCACAGACTTTAACTCAAGGCAGTCCCAAGAACTGGTGGAGAAGGTGACATGTACCAAAAACCTGCTAGGAGAGCAGTAGCCACAGGAAGTTATGACTGAATCTGGCTACACATACTTAGATTTCTGTGTCTTCATGACACCACACTAAAGCATCTCTCTCCACTAAGGTTTGTTTTAAAAGTCTGATTTAGCTTTTCTGGGTTATTCATAAACGCTGCCTCACTGTGGTCCATGGTAGGACTGACAGCACCATGCTTTTAACACAGCGCTTGCTAGGGAGGGAACAATGGGATGGGAAACCGTGCTTTTACAGCTAAACAGAGGCAGCAGGCAAAGGCACAAAAACTCTACTGGAAACACACTGGTGTATTCTGTGTGGTGAGACTGAAGCTCAGACGTCTGGGCTGAACTTGAGGCAACCCAATGAGAAAGCCCATGTTCCTGGCTGAGAGAAGCAGACAGCAGCCTGAAACACAGCCCATTGCTCCTGTCAGTGCTGAGTCAGGCATGGAATTTCTTGCTATCCTGTTAGGAGAGGCTCTTACTTATTTGTTTAACAGAGAAAGCAAGCAGCAGCCAGAGAAACCAGCTCCAGCCTTCCAGACCAGTTGCTGAGGGCAACAGGCCTGATTCAAACAGCATGCCTCCAAATACCAGAAACATGCTGCTGCTGGAGCTGCGGGAATGGAGAAAGAACTGAGCACCTGCTCCTAACAGCCTAGGATGGACATGGACACACACCCCCTTCCTTGAAGCAACAGCTCAAGTGACAGGGGAAAACAAAGCAGATTTAGGTCCTGAAACTTCTGCTGCTCCTGAGGAGGGGAACCAGCACAGCATCTGGAGAACAAAGAGGTAAAGAATTCCAGCAAAGGCAAGACATTTGCACAGTGATGCCAGCAGATCAAAAGTCCCCAAATGCATCCAGCAGAGCGTGGCGGCCAGCCAACATTGGACTTCTACCGATGCTTTTACAGCTATGACTGACTCAAATCAAGCTGGAGTGCAGGGCCAGCTGGAGTGCAATCCCTGCAACTGCGATAAGTAGCAATAAAACTGAAGAAATGCGACCAGGATGGGAGACAGGTGATAACCACTTTTAGAGCCAGCAGACCTCTGATTAAATACCCAGGGAATAAAAGCATTTGGCACTGGAGTTTAGGGTTCATGATAAACAAGGAGCAGCATCCACTTCTTTCCAGGTCCAGTGCAAGACCTTGGGCAGTCTGTGAATCACACAGTGATTTAGTGTGGGAAGGGCCAGAAATCCAAGAAAAGGCACCTCAAAGGCTATGGAGAAGGAAAGGGAGTAAAAGAAGGGAAATAATATTTCAAATGACACACCAGTCCTTGCACACTGTGGGCCAGCAGTGAGGCCAGGGATGCAGAACAGCACTAGGGAGCAGCAATGACCAAAGCCAGGAGAACCAAAGGATGCAGCTTGCTAGTAGACAGCAAGTGGCTGTACTGAGTATGAAAGAGTGCAGCAGCATGAGTCAGCAGGGATCCAGCAAGGAGCTGGGACCTCAGTGGTGGTGGTACAGGGTGAGTACATCCCAGCTGTGGCGTGGGTGCATGGCTGAAGCGCAGACACAGCAATTTGACACAGCTCTCCAGCTGGAATTTAGGATGCTAAAGCATGCTATATCATACTGCAATATCCAAGCCAAAATAGATGAGAGACAACCAGTCCCAAAACAAGATTGCCAGCTCTTACATGCACTAGGCTACTTGGATCAAATCAGTCTAGACTGAATGCAAAATGCTGCTCCTTGAAGTCACCTAAACCAGGCCATTTCCAAGGGCCAGTGTAACTGATAAGTCTATCTTGCTGAATGTGTTTTCACATGAACTTGCCCTGGTAATCTGAATGGTCTTTGCAGTTTCTCTACATGTTGACACAGACCTGCTTAATCAGATTAACTGCACATGCACAGCACAGCTGCATCACATAGGAATGGCAAGTCCACTGCGCCTCGTACTGGAGCACTGGTACTCCCTGAGCCAATCACATGCCACAGAATAGGTCCAGTGGTTATTCAGTTTTATCTTTTGGATAATTAAAATATACTTCATTACTCTGCCACAGTCCCTATGTGGACTTCACATACACCACCTTTAAAATGTGCAAAGCCTCCCTGAATCTAACCAGCAGCTCAGGCTGTGTTAAGTGATGGCTATCCTTTAAGATACCAAGTAAATGGATGTCTATACAAGCAGAAGCAGCATGACATTCTTCTACAACTCCTGCTGGAAGCCACATACAGCATAATTTTAATGACATTTGTAATAAAAGCCTAAAGGAGCTGTTATGTAAGGTATCAAGGAAAAAAAAAACCCAGTAGATGTGTAGACAATAGATATCAGTGATGTGGTGGGTTGGATTACTCACCCAGAGGAGCAGACTTAACGCTGATCTCCACTGTTACTCTTGAGCAAGTACCATTGATCCATATAAACTTCTGACACTGAAGAGAAAGGAATTAAGAAATGTAATTAATCACTAAAAAGTTTGAGGTGACTTAACAGTGATATCTTACAGAAGTTTATTGTCAAGTGACCCCAGATACAGGAAGCACAGTGGATGACGTACATAACAGCATTAAAAAAGCCAGTACCAAGAGATTCAAGGATGACAACTGATGTACAAAGAGGAAATGAGCTTGTTTATTCCAAATAATTCCCAGCAACATTATTTCATGGTATTGGGTGGGCCTGTGCCTACCCTCCACATCTCCAGCTGACCACATCTGTATAATACAAAACAAAGGTGGTGAATGATGCCTTGCAAGGCTTCCTTCTCACTATTGTGACTTCCAAAAAACCCAATAGCACCCCATGTTGTTAAAGGTCTAGAGATCAGAGCTTAAAGTCAAGTCAAAGCAGCCCACAGCGCTGAACCAACCCTACAACTCATTCCCAACAGCTATTTCTGAGTCTCTTTACTATTTTAGTAAATCGAAGATGTTCTCTGTTACTGTGGTTTGACAGAAAGTTTTAGTCATGATACTCCCATCTACAGATTGTGGTTCAAAATAAGAGCTATTTGGTGTGGGAAGCTAGACAAAACTGTTCCAGGAGAAGGTTCTGGGTAAACTCTGAATTTGAAAAAGGGAATTTTGGGAATAAAACCCAGACCAATAACAAAAAACCTCCAAGCCTAGGCAATTATACGAACTTCCATTAGAAGAGGCTTAAGAATCAGTCATATGTGACTACTCGGTGAAATACAGCCGGCAGAAGGATTGAAACAACCAGAAATGCTTCAGTATAACCCACCTGGGACATCGCATCAGCATGCAGAGATACTGCTCTCTGAACAAAAATGATGCCAAGGGCAAGAACAGACATTGACAAATTGACATAAGCTCAGGACAAGCAAGCAACATGATCAGAAAGCAGAGAAGCTCAAAAAAAAAAAACCCAAAATGCCGGTCTAAAGAGACACAGATTAAGTTGACTTTGAGCAACAAAGACCAACTACAAATATCCAGAAGGTGTAAACTAGAACAGAGAGAATTCAGCCCGTGCATGATGGAGACAAGCACACACATACACAGAAGGGGTCATTTTCAGGTCTAGATATGAAAAAGCTAATACATGGTCTCAGGGCACATAAATGACTGGGTGCGCATCGCTTTTCAGAGCAGTTTTTAGACTAGACTGAACAAAAACACCAGGGGAATAAACCTACACCAAACACAAATGACTGGGACACATGAGCCTGTGCAAGCAGACTCTTTGTCATAGGACTGGGGCTTCAGGCTATTGCAACAGAACAGTTATGTACTGAGCCCTGTGCAGCACAGGAAAAAACATCTGTCGGATGGAAAAAGAGACAAAATGTGGTAGGGCAGGGAAAAAACAATATTTGAGGTTTCTATAAAGAGTACTGCAGAATGTCACGTATGAAACTACAAAGCCAGGGGAAAAGAAGTTCGTTAACAGTGTTATTTTAGTCTGCTTAAAGTAATACCAATCACTGAAATGGAAAACCTATAATTAGACAGAGCTTCTTCCCTTCATTACAAATATTTGACTCCAGCTGAAGCAGGCGAGGCTCACAAATTGACAGGATCTTTGGGATTCCCACTGGCCAGAGTGCCAAGACCCACAGGCAGCAGTCAGGCAGAGGGGAAGGAGATGTGGAGCACAGCAGCTGCAGGATTTTGACACTGCGCCCTGCGGTGTGGGGCTGGCTTGCTGTCACCGCTGCTCTGTCCCTCCTGACACCCACTTCAGCAGCGGTCAACATTCCTGCCTCATTTTCCTCATCCATCTTCTCCAGCATAGGGAAGTCCTGGCACCTTTTCAGAATGAAGCTCCCACCCCACACCGCTATGTCTGTCTCCCTCCATTGACATTGTCTTTAAGCATGGGAGAGTCATGTTCCCCATGAGCGCTGATCGCCAATTGATTTGTTCTTGCCAGCATGGCATGCCAGCAGCACCACAGCTATTCCCAAGCCTCTCTACCCTGACTATTTTGGTATATCAAAGATGTTCTTGTTACTGTGGTTTGACAGACAGTTTAGTCATTTCCTTCTCAACAGTTACACATGCACAGCCCACACCGCAGGCAAGCTGTATGGCCACTCAC
>JBCJKH010061967.1:37551-55300 GCA_039877255.1 Loriculus beryllinus
ACCTTGCACTTGGCATGGTTAAACTTCATGAGGTTGGCATCATCCCACCTCACAAGCGTGTCAAGGTCCCTCTGGATATTCCTCATGCGCTTTATTTTAGAAACATAAGAATTTCCTGGATCTGACCCTCATTTTCATGGA
This sequence comes from Loriculus beryllinus, assembly GCA_039877255.1. Taxonomy (NCBI): domain Eukaryota; kingdom Metazoa; phylum Chordata; class Aves; order Psittaciformes; family Psittacidae; genus Loriculus; species Loriculus beryllinus. The sequence goes on from JBCJKH010061967.1 coordinate 37,693, forward strand.
CTAGAAGCACTTTGTCAGTTTTGTTTGGTTTGTTGGGTATTTTGGGGGAGTGTTTGCTTTCTTAGGCTGATTCTGCCAGTTTCAGCATACTGAGGCTCTGATTTTGATTGTAATACAAACACTAGAAGAAGAGATCCCCAATCTACCTGAGCTTCTGTTCTGCCCTGATGTTATCCAGGATTAATTTGCAACTGAAGAGAAAAAGTAACAGTAATAAACTGATGAATGCAACATGAAGTCTCATAATACTGTTTAATAAAAGGAAATTAATCACATAATTGTCATAAACCTATTTTCAAACAGCAATCTATCAGAGAGAAATTATGCATCTGTAGTTATTGACCTTTCATTTTACCATGACTGATTCGTAATTAGACTAGTTTTGTGAAAAATAATAGTTAATTACCAGATTTTTTCACTCTAATTATTTTGGCAATTTTTATTTTTTTATTTTTTTTTGTTTAGTGTCTTACTTTTTCCTCATTTGAAAGATGCTAAATACAGGGCACTAACAACTTTTCAGCTAAAATATTTCATTTTATTAAGCAAATTTAGCTTCTCTGCATATAACCCAAATTACTGGATACTAAACACTGTTTCAAAACAAGCTCTTTCATTTTTCCTGTCCATTATACGGCTGACCAAGAGCTAGAAACAAAACACCCATAACAACGACTTGCTTTCAGTTCCCAGTGGCATTTGCAGGGCTCTTAACCTGCAGACATGAGTCTGCACTGGTCATTAGGGCTACACATCAGACCACGTGTAACATGGTCTACAACAGCAAACCCAAATGCTGTCTCCAAAGCTCAGACCACCTGAAGAATCCAAATGCCAAGGGTTAGGAGAGACGGGGCCCACAGCACCAGAGCTGTGCTCCAACCTGACAATCTCCTTTCTTTCATCCCACATGCCTGAAATTAACTTTTCTTTGGTAAACACAGCAGCAGGTGATCTACCATACTTCATTCCTACTACTCACATTAGGCAGCAACTAACTGAATTAATGAAATGAAAATAAACCCAGCACACACATCAAATACCAGTGCCACAAGCTCACAAGTGCCCTGCCATTGCTATTTTCTTCCATGTGGCATTCTTTTTAGAAAACTGGGACATGTAATAACTAAACGAAAGAGCTAAATTCTTAGTTTTAACAGGAAGGCTGTGGCAATGGTGGCATGTACATTTACCACATGAAAACTGGCATGAACTATTTTGCATGATAATCGGATAGCAGATACATAAAAGCCATTTAAATGTGCAGGAAAAGAACAATCAATACAGCTACCCCATTTGTGAATCCAGAAATAAAAAAGATTCTTAAAATTATTATATGTTTATATAACGCTACATATATACGGTGCAAATGTGCGTGTATCCTTAATTTGAAAGGAATTGGTTAAAAAAGTCTGTTTGGTTTTTCAAGTCTGTCCATTGCAGACACTCACTTATTGGCTGTGAAGCCTACTTTCAATTACAGCAGTCTGAAACAAAGTAGTGTTGGCTTAGGTGGAATAATAGCTGGTTTGATGATTTATAAATAGGAAAGGAACTGATGCAAATGAAAGCAAGAGTGGTCCCATTTGTACTAAAATCAAAATGCAGAGCAAATGTGGGAGGAGAAAGAAACACAGTATCTAGGGAAGCATTATAATGGTAGGCTGTTAGAAGGCAGCAGTTTTAACTGATAGAAATCTGAAAGGGAAATTTATAAATTAAAGACAATGAAATCAGCATGGAGATTATTAAGCCAATGATTAACAAAAAAGCATCATCAAGATATGAACTAAACCAGAAGGAGAGGCAGATATAAAACAAAAGGGAACATGCACTGAAAACATTTTGTTTTGGCCAACAGCAAGATCCCTTAAATAGAACCTAATAATTTGTGAGGACAGATGTGAGGACGGATTAGTTTTGTTAAGTAATACAGAGAGGTAAATTAACATGTGAAGAACAAATGCCAAAACAGTACCAACTCTAGAACAGCCTTGGCCATTTAGAAGGCAAAAAATAAATACCTCTATCTTTAACACTTATTTCCAATTAAGTAGCATTCTGCATAGTGACCGGTAAAGAAGCATTGACACAAAGCATCATAAGCACAGATTCCTCACCCCAATAACCTGCAAGCTAGAAACCAAAACTATCTGTCAAAGAGTATGGACCTACATGGTGCCAAAATAATTACAAATAAAATTACAGTAATTATACAAATCAAACCCTCTCAGCCAATCCGAATGTGAGGAATTACATATTTATTGAACAGCTACTGATTGAAAGGGCTCCACTTAGTTGAACAATAACTAATGGGATTAGTTATTGTTCCATACCCAGAGACTGCAGAAGTGAGACTGCAACTAGTAAAGGAAATATTATCAAGGTGGTTATATGAAGCTTCTGCTATATGGGAGGAAGGCACAACAGCCATTACTGAAATATCCAACTGATAATCAGTGGAGAAGAACAAAGTTAATGGCTGGGTTTCACACTGAATATTATAAATTTAAATTTCTCTTAAAATATTTTAATAGATCTAATTATTGACATCCAGTTCTTACAAGGACATAACTTAAAGAAATCTCTAATATATATAACTATGATGACGTATTAAAGACATAAAACAGTACTGTCACGTTTCGATAAAAGCAAACTCGGACATATAAATGGAAGTGTCATATATACAAATCTGGTACTTTTTCCACTTTATGCAACTTTCTGAAGACTCAGATAGTGAACTGTGCCCAGCTTGGGGCACAGTATTCCAAAGAGGTGGACCATGTGACCAGTGAGCAGAGAAGAGCAGTAACAATAATGATGATGAGAAAATCCAACCTATAGGATAGCAGAAGACTGACCACAGAAACAGAAAATAAAAAAATACAACCCTCTAAAGCAGTAGCAGTCTTCATCAAGTTTCTGCACAGAACAAATTAATTGGATACCATGGGCAGGATAAGCAAAAATGGCCTTAAACTGAATCCAGGGAGATTTCATTCAATTTAAGAAAAACATTCCAATGGTAGGGATTGTGGAGGAGTACAACAAATTCTGTAGGAACTACAAAATCCTTGTCACTGGACCAGTTTCAGAAGCATCTTCAGGAGCAATTAAAAGCAGTGATTCTGCTCTGGGACAGAAAAGATCTTTACAAACATCCTCCAGCCCTATTTTATTTGATTGTGTGGTTCCTATGAAATCATGCCAAGTTTGGATTACTGTCATGTCTAACACCTTGCTACATTTCAAATAACACCATGTTCTCATAAACTGAGTATCATGAAGCTTCAGCATGGTTTGTTTCCATGGTGAGCTAACAGCAGAGGATCAGTAAGGGCTGTGCACACAGGCTCACTCTTTGGAATTTTCCGACCTTACATGACCACATTTGTGTTTACAAGACTATCCTTGAAATTTTGGACTGAACAGAGAAATGGTTTATACAGAACAGAACATGGCTTAAAATTAAGCACTCTGTGCCCTAATTGCAGTCAGAGCCATCTGGGCAGGATTCCTGTGTCCTCACTATCAAGTATGGGCACTACAGTAGCAGAAAATAAGATTTTCTTGATATTATAATACTTACTACAAAAAATAGAGGCCTTGCTGAAATGGAGAGCTAGGAAGGTGAGAGAAAAACAAGGCAAGAATGAGAGTCTGAGGCATAGCTTCCTGAACTTAAGTCATACATCTCCACACACACAAAAAAACAAGCCAAAATACATTGACTATTGACATTCAGTGTGAGTTTAAATCTATATCTGCAATAAAAAAAAACTTAAGTATCTTAGATAACCTGATTTCAATAATGGTTTTTAATAAATTTGATCAAAAGTCACTACGTAGCCTAAGATACTTAAAAAAAATCAGTCATTATTGCTAAAGCTGAATCAGCTCAACTGAAATCCTATGGATTCCAATTTTTTTTTCTTATGGATATTTTTGTAATGCTTTTTTGCAACTTCAGCTGGCATCAAGAACTCCAGGTACATATTCAATGCAAGAATAACTAGGGGAAGAAACTAGAAACATGAATGTAAATTGGCAATACAATAATAGCCATTTCATTTGCATTTTTTCTAGGTTTTTGATAAATCTTTTGGAGGAAGAAGTGCAGACCAGTCTTGAATTAAAAAAAAAACAAAACCCAAACAGTAAAAATGCTGATATGAGATTAAGAAGTAAATTATGCAAATAAACAGCTCAATTTCTAGACACCGAACTTATCAATGGCGCCATTTGGCAATATTTATGAGTGTGCTGATAACACAAGATCTGAACTCCTTTGTGACTTCTATATGAAGCATTAAAATCTGCTACTAAGAGTGGACTGTGACCTCTGGAGGAACCTCTGTACCATGATCACAAATTAATTAATATCTATGTATGTGCAAAGTAACATATTCATTCCCATGCATAAAACTGGGTACATTTTTGTCTTCCTTATATTCCATGGAAAACCCGACAGAAGTAGCACTGGTTAGCTGTGAATCTCTCTGGAAGAGCTATCTTTATGCGTGGTTTACTATGCACGGCCTGCCTGAGTTACCACAACTGCAGCTTTCCTCATGAGCTGCTTCTATACCTTTTAACAATTTTGGTGCATTTTGCGATGACCTAGCAAGCATGATTCAACACGCAGACCTCTGTCTCTGAAGAATCCCAATCTTCAGGTTCTCGCTGTGGCTGGCAAATGAGTTGATGAGTTGTACGTTTTGAAGGGGAGCCTTAACAGTTCGTGTACATAGAGCTACTGAGAAAGAATTCTCTATTTTGGAGACTTTTAAGAGTGAAGATTATAGCAAGAGCAAAATGACAAAGGCTTTAATTTTAAGCTAAAATGCAAGCGAAGACAGGCAAGCAAATGTCCTCAGGCTTCCTCATCCTACTTTCAGCCCTTGTGAGGAGATCTGGGAGGGAGCATATTCTTTATGATTAGAAACTTGCAGGGATGAAAAAGAAAAGACCTGAAGCTAGTAAAAATGTTTTGCAGAAGAGGAATAGAGAGACATTTTGCAATTCCCAGGGCGCTTAGGTGCTAGAGAAATGATAGAAACTGTACAAGAAATTCCCAAGTAGCATACATGAGCAGCACCAACAGGTTAGGCATTTGAATTAAAATGTAGATGCTCCAATTGCACTTCATTAAGCTTGCCCAGGAAAAAACAGTCTTTATGATATTGCTCTGGCATCTGCAGCAATCTTCCTAAACAGCAAGCTAATCAAGGAGTTACAATAAAGAAATACGCTCAGGGCATTATCAGCCTTAAAAGCATTTGCAAAAGCAGACACACCCACTTACGTTGGTGCCAAACATATGTAATACTTCACATCAGTTAAAGTCTCTTCTGGCGTAAGAGTGTAAAGATTTCCTCTGAACCATGAAGCCTATCTTGTGTAATCACTATCACTAGCATGCACATTAAAAAAAAACCACTGGCAACCTAGGCACGTGATCAAAATACACTGTAAGTGAAGTTCAGATAAAAATTTTACTCCTTTTATGCTTTCAACTATTCTTACTTCACAAAAATCAAATCATAGAATCATAGAATAATTAGGGTTGGATAGGACCTTAAGATCATCCCTGCCATGCACAGGGACACTTCACACTAAACCATGTCACCCAAGGCTCTGTCCAACCTGGCCATGAACACCGTCAAGGATGGAGCATTCACAACTTCCTTGGGCAACCCATTCCAGTGCCTCACCACCCTCACAGTAAAGAATTTCTTCCTTATATCCAATCTAACCTTCCCTTGTTTAAGTTTTAACCCGTTACCCCTCAGCTTTTATTGTATCAGTCCTCTATCATGTCTTGTCATCAACTTAATATGGTCGAAACTCAGTTACTAGTCTTCTCTTCTAAAGAACTCCCCTTTATACATCACACATAGTTTAGATACCATGCCCTTGAAGTATTTTCCAGATTCTACTTTCTGTAATACCTCTTTTTTTCTTTGTAACATTTGAACCCTTATCAATCTGTAATAAAAATTCCTCTACCTTCCTCTATCTATTAAAAATTCTGGATTCCTTCCAGAGACTGTTTTATGTGAAGCATCAAGCCATCACCATTGCCCTTCCTTCCCTCCTTCCTTCCAGTGCTTTCACCATCATGATCTCTAAGGCACCTATGACAAAAGAGCAGATCAGAGGCTTATTTCCCTGACAGCACACTTTATACTTATTCATTAAAAACAAACATGCATGCCCACACCTGCACACTTGCATATGGCAAAATGTATTCTTTAGATGCTTCCTTCTCCCTTGCTCTGCCTGCACAACTTACAGCCGTGTAGGAGAGCAGACTCCAGCACAGAAAGGGCCAGATTTTCATCAACCCTCACAGCACTGCTGCTCTAAACATTGGGAGAAAAGTAATAAAAGAGCCCAATCTCACACTTAATCTAAAAATGATTCTTAAATCAAAACCGGCATTTGTCCCTGCAGCAAACTTCTCATGCAGATTTTTTGCAGTATTTTTACAGTCAATTTTGAAAATGACAGACATAATCAAACTGGCATTCTGAATTATTTAAATAAATACACAGAAGTACCATCACGGTGTGAGACTGCATTGGATGGACTGAAGAAATACTACACTTCTGCATCCTTTTCACATACATCCGTTAATTCAAAATGCTACATCTTCTTCTCTGAAACTAAAATTATCTGAATAACCTGGATACTTAACCCATCCTCCCAAACTTTATCCTCTTTTTCAACTAAGACTTTCTTGCCATCTCACTCCCTGGTAGTTTTCCAACATGACAGACTTCAGATTCTCTAACCAATGACCTACAGAATTTTCAAACCCATTGCAGTCTTTCACCTACTATTTACACTGCCAAGTAAGAATTATAAACTGAGTTCTAAGTTAATCACCATTTTATGTGTTACTTTCAACACACAGTGCTCACCTTATGAACATAAGTAGATAGATGTGGGACTACAAAAAAACAGTGAACAGATAAAGCCCATTTTTGTTTATCTTAGGTGTGATGATCTGGTACTACTCTATTTTTTTTAATATTGCCTTTTAATTTGATTGACTAGGCAGAAGGCAGTGCATCTCATCTGTGAACACTCATCTCTGTTTTCTTCCTAGATCATCACTTCTGCATACAATAACTTGCAAGTATCAAACAACACATGGATCTATTCCTGACTAGGTATTTTGATACTATCATAGTGTTACAATATATATTAAATTTTACTTTAGTTATTTCAAGTATTTTATTCCATCTATTAGAGATGGATTTTTTATTTTCTGGGACAAAATGTAGATAATTTCAGCTCTGAGATCTGGGAAAAATAAATGACAGACATCATAGTATTACAGCATTTTTAGTTGAAAGGCTTTGCCTTTTATGAGAAAGCCTTCTGGATGGCATCTGTTAGTCTACTGCAAATCCCAGGGCTCTTCTTGTGCCATAGGACAGTGGACTGAAGAATAAAAATGGAAGAGAAACCATTTCATGTCAGGACTTTGGGATGGCTTTGAAATACTTTCTAGAGAACTGTTTATAGCACAGAGCGTATGCTGCTACCTGAAGGCAGAGCTGTGGCCAGCAGGTGAAACAATCTTTGATTTTAGGTGAATGTCAGAGGTTCCTACCCTCTCTTCTGCAATCCCTGGCTTCATTAATATCACTAGAATGCTACAAGCACTCCTGTGTTTATAGTTACAAAAAAATATAGGAAGTCCATTACTGAGAAGGGTATGATGACAGTATCAGTTTTACCAATTCCATCAGGCTTCACCTACACTGATAAACTAGTGAGTGCCCGAGAACGTGATTTTCCATGCTGCTAAGCCATGAATACCATCCTTGGCATGCTTTTTGACCTGTGCTTACCCCCACTCTCTCAACCCATGCCCAAGTACAGCTCTGCAATCAGACTTTCCTAAGGACCAGTCTCACTAGGGAACTGGATGCAGCCCATCTAGTTTTGGGGGCTAAAATGCTTATTAGCTCAGGTGTGTCTCACTCTGTGTCAGCCTCCCCCTTTAGCATGCAGAAACTGTATGTTCTCACATATAATCTCACCTCTGTGCTCAAAACAGTTGAGCCGTATGTTGTTTCAGAGGCTCTCTTAGCCAAAGTAGCCAGGGTGTGATTTTGGGGTGGTTTGGGAGAGTTTCAAAGGACCCTGATTTCATAGCTTACCGGGGGGGGGGGGGGGGAGGGGGGGGGGGAACGATTTCCAGAGCTCAGGTTAGTCACCACCTCTAAGAGTGCTCCCGCTCTTCATGCTGGCACTGAATCCTCTGTGCTACAGCTGAAGGAGCAAGCAGGCTCTTTAGCAAAGCTAGCTCAGGCTCTGGAAACTAGATAATGGAGAAGATTGCAAAGACTTCGAGGTATCATCAGTGGCTATGGCCATGTGTGATCTGTACAAAGACAAGTCAACAAAGTAAAAAGGCTCAACTTCAAGCACATAGGATTTTTTTAATAAAATACTATTTTTATTTTAAGGATACTGTGAAAATGAGAAGAGCCAGGAATTTATTTTAAAATATTGGCATTTTTCTTTCAATTTTTCTGCATCAATATTTGTAAAGATTCTGTTTAGAGGCTGTGCCTTTACAAAGAGTAACTGAATTATTTCTCCACTGCCAAAAAGACACGGAGAAAAGGAGAATCGCAGAAAGACTACAGCGACTAACACTGTAAATCACAGACAATTCTTAAAAAAAGATTTCTGAGTGCAAAGGGAATCACAGTTGAATAGCACCAGAATAAAAACAATGGAAGTAACACTGAAGAGAGATTAAGTTTCTTCCTGACTTGAAAGCATTTAAAAAGACTCATACAGTGATCAGAGTATAACAATCAGGCCAGCACAGTATCATTGCGAATGCATATTCTAGTGACTAGAGATGATTACACTACTCAGGAATATAAATTAATTTTACTTAAGCTGACTTCCTTAATCTTTAAGGCAAGTGTTTCTTTGACTAGTCTGACACAGTTAAAGCAGTATAGATACTCCTTTTATTATAACAAGCATTGGCAGACTCCATAACTACAAAGTAAGCACTTTCACTGACCTAACAGGCCGCATTCCTTGAAATTTGGACACATGGAATGCACTCAAGCTTTTATATCATCTTGTAAGACAAGATGTATCACTATTTACATTGTCCATTAATAGTATCCCAAAGCAGACATTTTGCAACAATGATAAAGTTAACCTCCCCTCCCCCCAAACCTAAGCACAAAGACTGCAGAATTTTTTACCTTTATCAATCAGTGTAATTGTTAGAAGAAGCAATTTCTGAAATTTTGCCAAGCAGAACCAATCTGAGCTTTCACTTCCCTGAATGTAAGCTTTTTTAGGCAAAGTTTTCTTAACATTTCTGTATTTCTGAGAACCAAAAGCCTTTCCTGCAACTGAGAAGTAATCTCTACTGTAGATCATATTTTTTAAGAATGGCAAATATTATACCCCGTACTGTTTCTAGCATAGCAGAATTCTGGTTTTGGGTTGGTTTGGTTTTTTTCTTAGGTGTTACAAGAAGATGAAATAATAAAAGCTAATGCTTCAATGGCATAGCTTTATAAAAATCGAAAAAGAATGATAAGGAGAAGAGTATTCATACTTATGAACAAAGAGGGACATCATCAATGTACATTCACAGGCATAAATTACTGTGTTGTAGAATGTGGCAGTTGAAGAGAAGTGTATCTAAATAAGACGCATGACTGCACATCTTCTAACACAAAAGCTAAGTTCTTTGCCTCTAAAACCTGTCATAAGCCATATGTATTCCCTCACAATGCAATACAGCTTCAGCAAGTTTCCTGAATTTCTCAGCTAAAAATAAGATTTTGGGAACAGAGAGAATTCAACCCTCAAAACCAAATAATTAGTAAGACCAAAGTCTGGATACAGACTTACATTTCTTAAACTGTTTTTCATATAGAAAGGAATAAAAGCTTCTGACAAGCAAAGAAAGAAGAGACAGGTCAAATCTGTGCTAGATTAAATGGCTATACTGTTAAGTTTTATCATATGTTGATTGTCGAAAACATTACAAATAATTTTGAGTAAAAAATATTTTTTATACAGAGAAGTGTTAAACCAGTACAAATTAGCCACAATTAAATCCTGCCCTTGCTGATTACTGTATGTGTTCAACCGTCAATCTCTCATGTCTACTCACACTGCAGCTCATTTCAAGCAATATTCAACCATACACAAATTTCAAACAGATTTAAATTATTTCAGACTAGTAAGGAAGAAACGTGAAGTGACAGTGAAATCCAAGGTACAGACAACTCTGTTCTGCTACAGGTTGCAAGAATGGGAAGATATGGTGCACCTCTCACCAGTGGCTGAAATTTCTGTAGGATTCTATACTCAGATATAAATTTTTCTGGACAATTCCCCTTCTTCTTTTGGTGTGTGTGCGAGTGTTTAATGTTAAGAAAAAATGCCAGATGGATGGTTTTGGAGATTAAAATGCCCTTTTTCTATATTCAGACAAAGTTCAGCATAGTCAGTTGCAGTAGAAACTAAATCAATGTAGCCTGCTACTGCCTCCTTTCAAGGGGCAGGAAAGTAAATCTATTTCCATGCTTGTTCACTCTTTATTTGTAGTTCTAATTATGCCAATGAGAGGAGTCCTTTTAACAATGCGGGCATCTGCATCCAAGAAATCTTACCTGTCTGTTTATATGCTTGCAGGTACTGACACCTGCAGAAGGAATTTGATATAGATCATTTAAATATCCCCACTGATGAGTGAGGAGGTAAGGTACAGACTGAGTGGTAAACACTCTGCCAAGCTATTTATACTGTTTCTGCCTTAGTGTGCTCTCTCCTTTACTGTGGGATACAGACTGCATAAACTTAAATAAATGTACTTATAAACAAAAGGTATGTTCTAGATATTTTTCTTTAAGCTGGAAGAAACTTTTGGACCGTTTTTACTGCAGATATGTACAAATTCCACAAATGTAAGGCCCGAAGAGAGAACTGTATCTAAGTAAGATGCACAACTGCACAAGTGCTAACATAAAATCTAAGTTCTTTACCTCTAAAACTTGTTAGTTTATAATTATTTCTTTTCTAGTATAATGAACACCTAATTCATACATTCTGCTTAGTTCTCTGGTGAACACATGATTTATTTTCAGATTAAATTCAAATTCTTTATTCTCCAAGTCCTACTCAACTTGACCCCTGAAGAACCTCATCTTCATTTTTTCTTCAAATGTGTCAGCTTTCTTTTTCTGCTTATGGTCGTCTCCTTCCCTGGGTGTCTCCAAGGGTTTTCTTATGCTGACCTACACGGACGGCTCAACTTCACTTTGTGTTTTTGCTTCACTTACAAACTTAAAATCTTCCCTCAAAACTTGCTCATTTCAGATAGCTTCCTAACACTGACCCTTAATCTTTCCTCTTTCCAAATTGACCCTGAACTTTAGGACTCTTCCTTAAGCTTAAATGAACTAAGAAAACAACAAACAAAAATGTCCAGAACTAAATGGCATTAACAAGATACATTTGTAACAGAGGGATTTAATGATATTTTACTTCTTATTATTCCTGTTCTTTATTGTTCTTTTCTCCTGCATTTTAATCCCGGTTGAATCTAATTCATATGCTGCTACTGTCATGTTTAAAATAGTCTTTTCAACCAAAAAAGGGTTGAAAGACGCTTTACAGTGTAACAGTATTATTTGCTTACAGTAGTAACTGCTCAGAATATCTACGAAGTTCCAAATTCAGTAACAGCAGAAGTAAATACTTTTTAGTAATTACTGATTTTAAAATACACCGTGTAATTTTGCATGTAATACTAGCTGCATTAAAAGCCACTCTTCTCTGTTAATAGAATATACATGAATAACAGAGGTATAACAGTAGTATTTCCTATAACAGTATTATTATACATTATTATTTATTAGGTATATATTATTTATTATATATATTTATTTATATATCTATATTTATATATTATTTATTAGGCATATATTATTATAACATTATTATTTATTAGGTATAACAGTATTATTTGCTTACAGTAATAACTGCTCAGAATATCTATGAAGTTCCAAATTCAGAAACAGCAGAAGTAAATACTTTTTAATAATTACTGATTTTAAAATATGTCGTGTAATTTTGCATGTAATAGTAGTTGCATTTAAAGCCACTCTTTCCTGTGAATAGAATATACATGAGTAACCGAGCTTTTTACATGACACATGTAAAACAGAGTACTGACCTGCATACAATAATATTTAACACGTTAAGGTAATTGAGGCCACTGGGAGGGAGATTTGCCAGGACAGAGGAGACCTGGACTCCGCATTAACACTTTGGCAAAGTCTACAAGGAAAATTAGCTTTTTCCTTTGGAGCTGGGCACAGTCTTGCAGGCAGAAGGGAAACTGGAAGCCAGTGGCAGGGCCATGTTCAGAGCCCACTCCACAGTGGTGACCACACCTGCACACAATCAACTTCATCAATCAGACACGTGCCATGTAAAATGTTAACAATGAAATAAAGAACAGCCAAGAGACTGAACAACAGCAGAGAGTGCAGAAAAAGAAATGACATTAAAAAAATACTTCTTGTTAGTCTTTTGTTTCTGAAATACATTTTAGTATAGTAAAAACCAACACATAGGGTAGTTCTGACTCCCATGATTTCAGCTGGGACATCTCAAAAGATCCTGGCACCAAAGGGAAAAGTGTTTACAGTCTTTCTTTGCTTTTTCTGTGGCCTTTGTTTTGTTTTGGTGGTGGTGTGTTTTGGGTTTTGTTTGTTTGTTTGGGGTTCTTCATTTGTTTGTTTCGGTTTTTTAAATGGTAACACATATTTTAATTTCTGTGAAGTTTCTATGGGAGAGTCCTAAATTTGGCAACACAAAAATCTGCTCATTTCTGAAAATCCTGGCCACCGTCTCTATGACTGGATGCAGTTTGCCCTCTGTGCTTTGGGACTGAGAATTCAAAAATGCAGACCTAAACCAGCCAAGTTGCCCCTTTTTATCTGGAGGCTTTGGGTATCCCCCAAGACTTTTATATAAATGTAGTGCACTATGGTTTACATTAGAAAAGGAAACATTTATCTTATCACATTGATATCGGCTCAGTACAATATTACATTCTGGAATAAGAAAATATTGCAACTTTTCCTGAAAAGGTCAAGAGGTACTGTTTATCTTTGGGGCATAATGAATTACATTGCATTGCCTCCCTAAGAACTCCAAAAGAACAGAACATGTTTTGACGCATAATGCACAACTCAGTGCTCTGAGACAGTAGGTGGAATAATAAACAAACTGTACTGTAATATTTCCAGCTTCAAAAGTCTGTATAAATACAAACCTATGTGAGAAACCTGGTTAGCAGCTGGCGTTTTTGCTACTAAGAAAACTATGTGGGACATTTCTAACACGGGATGACCTACAAACCTTTTCAACCTCTTAATTGCATGCTAAATTAAAGTTTACTTACTTACACTATTCCATGTTAAAACTTTATAGCTGCTCAGCACGGTAATGTAACAGCTACAAGTTTATGGCTTCCACTTTTGTAATCAGAACACATATTTTTATTTATGAAAATCACATTCCCTGTTATGTCTGACTGCTGAGTTTATACTGCAAGGATCACACTCTCATTTCACTCATATGCACTGCTAAATACTGATCACTGTTTTGAAATGTTTCAAGTTAAGCTTCACAATAAGTGATCAGAAGAGAAAAAAAAAAATGAATTATGATAACTTAATCTGAAGTCCAAATCATAAGGACTCATGTCTTCTATTTCCTGCATCAAACCCAGTAACCTAGAACTGAAAATTTGAGTGTAAAATCTATGATGATATTTACCACGCAAAAAATGCTTTGCTCATGGGAAAAACAAAAAACCAAGCAAATTTTTCATAACTTGATCTTCCAACAGCAGCTTATTTATACCTCACAAATTGTCTATGAAGTAATACGTGACTTAGTCCTGCATACTTATTTTTGAAAATGAGTGAGAAACTGAACCAACAAACGAACAAAGGCCTGTGGTGAAAAAAATGAGAGTTAAACTAGAGACTAGCGGCAACCCAATGCCCTCAAAACCTCTAGTGAATGCTCCTGAATCTCTAGTGCTCTGCAAAGTTCTTCCTGTAATAATATTTTGTCTGGTGGGTCTCTGTATGCCCCTTTTCTGCCCAGAGTTGATGTGCTTATCTGATATCCTCTAGCCACGATTGCTGCAAAAATCTTTTACTTACTGTATTCAGTTTGTTTTCAAAACGGTGAACATAGTGCTCAGTTTTTAGTTCGCCTCTTAATACAGGAAAGAAGAAGTGGAATTTGTCTCAAATAGCAGGTGGGAGCTAACAGCACCAGGTCTTATAATCTGGTCACTCAATATAAGAACTCACATTTCAATTTATTCTGTCATGAGAACTCGAAACCCGCAGTGGTCGGAGGAGTATCAGTAGGCAGGGGGTGCTCTAACACATATTACGGACCTTTAGCAACGTGGAATAGAAAAGAAAGTAGACAAACCTGCAGTCCCACCTAGACTAAACAAGCAGGACTGATAGGAGGACCTTTAACTATCATTCAGTTCAGAAAAGAGGTGAGAAATAAAGAAGAGGTGAATACAGCAATCTTATTTGTGGGTGCTGGGTCAATAAGAAAACAATGAAGATCAGAATGCACTGTATTACTTGAGCACATTAATCCTCCCTCAGACCTACATACAGAAATGCTAGACAAGGCAAAACCTCTGCATTAAAGTAGGTATGTGAAATAAAGTAGGCGAAAAGCCTGAACTTGAACCTATATTGTCTTGGAGAAAAAAAATAAAAAATCACAGATCAATTTTCCAAAGAATATGTCAAACACAGAAGTTTGTGGGATAAATCAGGGTTTCATTTACAGGTAAGAACTTCTAGCACCTCACACTGCCAAAAAAAAAAAAAAAAACCAAACCCAAACCCAAACAAAAAAATAATTACTAGAAATAAAGAAATATTAACTGGAATATAATAATATGGGTCTTACGGGAGCTGGAGACATGATCAAAATGAATTGACAGGGAGTTGAGATCATAGAGTTGTTTAGCAAAGTGAGTTTGAAAAATTATCTGGAAAATTATTTGAGTCTGGCCCGTCATACAGAGAAGTAACTGTTAGAAGAAAGCAGAGTGAAAATGAAGAGATTATTTTGTCTTTCAAAAATTCTGAAAATTAATCTTCATTAATTCTTTTGTTTCTGGCAGATCTCTTCTTTCCTCTGTTTTTTTGCGAGGGAGCCAAGGAAACTAAAGCATAGCAGATTATTTAAAGTATCATCAATAATATCCAGAGATGTTTCTGTGGAAAAGGGAACAATACATATTTTGGTCAGATTTCAAGACAATGACCATAGTTGCCTCTGTCCAAAACTACAATGAACAAAATGCCATACAGCACTCTTTCTCCTCTGGTTTTCCTTCCAAAGTATTTTTACTTATAATTTGCCACAACTGAAGCAAAAGCTGAGAAGGGAAAAACTACATAGTTAAAAGAAGCTTAGATTTTTAGTAACTTAATTAAAACCTATTGCATTTATGATAAATATTAATAGTCTTAAATAGGGCTACACCTAGTTCTGCCAGTTGGCTCGTTTTATCTTGGTCTTGAGGCGGAGTTTTTGTTCAGAATAATACTCCTGATTTTAAGAAGAGTGCTTAGTATGCATAAAAATCCTGACAAATGACCTCTGATGTCCAAATTGCTAAAACAATAAACTAAAGTCATAGCTATATAGTGGTAAAAATGAAATAATATAACCTACAATTCCCACACACTTAGCCAAGTTTTATCACCTGTCCCTTACCATTTAGCAAACATCACGTGTAAGTGGATAGCTTTCCTTTCCACACCTTAAGAAAAAATCCCTCAAATTTAAAACTAAAGAAGGTTTTCTATATTTTATCTGATTTCTTTGCATCTTATTTAACTTCTATCATGTCCTACCAATTTTTTTTGTGTTTTTTTATTCTTTCAGGTTAGAAGCATTTGGCATCCACAGATTTCTCATTGTATTTTTGGTTCTCAAAAATACAATGAGAAATTTGTGGATGCCAAATGCCTCTAAATGACTTTTAAATACTGAGTTAAAATTTGTTCCTTCATATTCCTTTTGGATGTACCAATACCAGATAACAATGTTGAGACATTATAGTAATACAGACTTGCTGAAAGGGCTGCCTGTATCTTCAGAAAGTCAGGTCACCATCCTCTGAAGAGGACTGAGGATATTCCCGGATTCGTTGGGCAGCTCAGATTTAACACTTGGCATCTCTGAGCAGTCTTCATCTTTCAAAACTGGGTTTTGGCTTTAAGGAACATTCATGAAGGGCTTGGCTAGCTCCAGGTACTTAACCCTGGCTGTGCATTTACAATGTAGCTGTGGATGCCAACTAGGAAGTCAGTGACAGTGCTGCTGAAGAGACACGATGGCCTGGCACAGCATGGGGAGTTGCAGACTGAAACTGTACCCTTGATGCATCCTGCACGTTCTGAGCAAACATGGAGAAAGAAGGCGCTGCCTGAGAATTTAAGGAAATTCTGGAGGCCAGCTTAGGAAACAGGAGAGAGATTGAGAAAAAGAACACAGTTATGATTTTTTTATCATTCAAGTGCTTCCAACACATAGCAGCATTAAATGCAGCAATTAGCGATCATCCTTGAGGAAACTTCATGTCTTGTTCACATCACAGGGACTGTCACAGTTACAGCTAGCCCTTACAGCACTTGTCTGATCTCTATGTGTAAAAATACATATTTTGTACCATTCTTCTCTTACACAGCCAGAGAAAGCTTTTCTCCTTCAAACTGAATTTTCTCTGCTAAGCCTCAGCTGGATATAAAAGAGCCTGTATAGACAGGAAGGATAGGAAAAGCCCTTAGGACACTTACTGCAGTTAACCATAAAAAAGAAGAAAAAAACCAAAGGTATTTGCTCATCACATTACAAAGAAACAATTAGGGGATATCAGGGGAAATCATTAAAGAACAGAGAAAACTCCAATCAGAAATTACAGAACATAGTGCTAGACACTAGGTAAATACACTATAGGCAGAGTTTGTAATAGTTTGGAAAACATGTTCAAGGAGGTTATAGGGCTACTGAGTGAAAAGATAACTAAGTTTTGCAGCTCAAAGTTTCTCATGCATCTACTGTGACTCAACAATATAAAAACAAACAAAAAAATGCTTTAAATATCTATTCACATAAACAGTACAAAGACAGATTTTTTTGGCCCAGTTTAAAAGTGATAAAAGCCAGCCCAAAACCAACAGGATAAGGTGTTAATAGAAGATTTACATAGCAAGAATCCACACAGTAGCAAAGCTGGAACATGCTAGCCACTTTGCTGTATGCAGATACCTCCTAATCTAGATTACAGGATACTTTAGCACCTGAGAGGATTAGTATCAGGGTATGTAAACATGTCTGTTCATCACTTTTACAACCAAAATGGGGTTAGTGTGGGCTGATACACCATAGTAGCAAATTATGGTACAGGTTTCGAGTGTACCATATTGCCCACGATTCATACTTCTGAATGTTACTATCTATACTTGATGTG
>JBCJKH010061967.1:55400-68694 GCA_039877255.1 Loriculus beryllinus
AATGATTGGCAGACCGTCTGGGTTCACTGAACAATGTTATGATTCCTGATGGTCTGTTGCTTCATGAAGAAATTAGATACATATTCCTGTCTTGTTTTTAACATCACAAGTATTAGTTTAAAAGAACAAGCTGCAAATAAAAACTAGGCAGCATGTTTCCAGCTTCCCTCTGTGCATTTAGAATATGCCCAAGCTTATAGCAGTGACTACCACTGCTTTTTGTGAGAAAGCTAAGATTGTGTAGTATATCTGGGTGAAGGAATGGGTGAAACTTTCTGCATGATTCAGAGAGCTTTTCTAGGAAGCACTGGATAACAAGCTTTTTCACTGATCTCTCATCTTGACATCCTTGTCTTGAGTCGTTTGTCATAACACCTTGAAAAGCCTGCTTAGGAAGTGAGTTAAGTGATGAATGACACTGTACTGAAGATGTAGTCTTCTGTATCACTGCTGTTCATAGAAGTGTACATGCGTGATGTGGCTGTGTCAGCTTTCATTTTCTCTTATGTATTGAGAAAAAAAAAGACAAATAACCTTTCTCTTTCTTTTTAAAATACAGACTTGTTCAATTAAATCGACAAATGCTCCAGTGGTAACTTCAGGTAGGTATATTTAAAATTGTAGAACAAAGTATAATGAATATAAATGCCTAATACATCACAATTTAATGCTGTTATTGTGCTGAATTGCCCTGTCTGAGGCTATCTAACATGAGAATAGGAACAAGTTTACCCTAATACCACCATCCCATGTTTTTTGCTATGAACTATCTGTGTTGGATTATGTAATTGTTAGTTTAATAATGGTTCTAAAAACGTTTGTGTAACTAGTCTGTTTGTGAAATTTGGGAGGTTTTGGGGGCTAAACATTTTTAAGTTAATATTTCCACCTGTTGGAGAGCACTAATAAGCACAGGCATTAACTGATATTTTATCTGTACTAATTTTTTAACCACAATAATTTCTTTTTTATTTTACTTTGTCTTTTTTTAAAAAAATAATCTTTAAATAAGAGTTATCAGTAGGAACAAAATAAAGTCATGGTTTTACGCAAGCAGCATTGTAAGTATGGTAATGAATGGGAGGAAAGAGAAGAACCAAATATCTTTCATTATCTGCAGTAATGTCATCCAGCGGCCACAGCACCAAAGAGCAGTCATGTAATTAGAACTGCTCTGAAGCAGCAGAAAAAGCACACTGGTCACTCAGGTCTTTTTGCAACATGAGTTTTTATTGGATTTCTGTTCTTGACTATGGCAGCTTGTTCTGCTCTCAAGCATACACCCTTGAACCTTCAGGGCTTCAACCTCAATCCCCCCATCACAGTTCCTTCTCTCTCTTTATCTCTGCATTTACCCATGTACATGTGGAAACCTGCAGCTTCTTCTCCGTCCTATGCTCCTTTAGTTTCTTCTTACAAATTCTACTGAACAACAGAACACATACAGATATTTTTGCTTGCATTACAGAGAACTTCATATAATCTAGACAAAGGTCCTCTGAAAACAGCCCCTGGAAGACGAAAATAAAGCCAGCTGCCATCTTTAAGTACAGACTATGATCTGAGCCTAAACAGAAGAGTTCCTGTCTCCCAACATGGCCTCCGCGCTAGAAAAAAAGTATTACCTAAGTTATGACTTGAACTCCACTCAGAATAATGAATTCTTAGCCATTGCTTAAGACAATGCCTTTTCAAGCCAGCCTTTAGCTGGGGAAATTTCCTTGATAGAGTATGTAGTTAGCCATGGCTAGGAAAACAATACCTCATTGTTGGTGAGAAAGAAACATATAGCCAGGAGATGAGTTTTGAATGCCTTCATCTGTAGTATGGACATTGTTTCAGTAAGTTTCAACAATAAATAAAGTGGCATAAAACAGGCTGCTTCTACTGCAAAATCAAGCAGGGCTAAAAATGCTTGACAGGACTATCAAAAGAATTCATTTGAAATTAATTTTAGAATTAGAAATCATTAACCTATTTACATTTTAAATTTTCAAACAATTAATTGTATGTTCACGCAGTTAATGTGGGGGAGAACATGATATATTTAAATCCCAGCTATAATGTTCAAAAATTTCAATTCACTATAAATGGAGAACTATAGGTACCATTCCTGTAACAATCAGGCTGTCCTTATTTTTTCAACTTTGTTTCCACTCAAGTCAGCTCTGTGACTTCCACATCCCTGTATTTCACCTCTATTCAGTCTCTTGCCTTCTCTTCCCCCCATCAGCTTTAGTATCAACTGACTTTCTGCTGAGGCTTTGCTACAGCAAAATCCCCAGAAACGCAGACATGCCACCTAGGTGGCTCCTGGGGCCATCAGGGCTGGCTAATGCAGCAGGTACAAGTCTCAAGGTCAAGATCCAGGGAAGGACCATCTTTCTCATCTCTCAGGGACTGATGCTTTGGCTTGCTGGTGCATGCATCCTCCCTACTACTGACACCAAACCTAAATAAAGCTATCACAGGTATGCCACTTCTCAGTCACCTGTACTGCCATCATTATAGACAGTTCTATTTGGACATCTTTGGACGTTTGGCCATCTACGTGCAGAGGATAATGGCTACGGCTGAATTTTGAACTCATTCTTCACGGAGCAAAATATTCAAAGGACTGATACATCAGAGAATGCTCAGGGCACAGAAGAATCACAGTACCACCATCCGCTCTCAGCTTGGGCTTGTGGCTTTGGACCATGCAGTGGTCATTATACTTCTTTCAAACAAACAATGTGATTTCATCTTAAACAAAAATAACCCATCTCAATAACTAGAGAAAATTTGGTATAGAGAATGAAAAAAAAGAAAAAAAAAAAAACCTCATCCTTACATTTTACAATTACTACGTTAGCACTGAAGTCCTCTGCAAATGTCTATCAGATAAATGCAAATATGGAACAAATTGTATTTTTAAAAAACAAACATCAAGCCTTATTTGCTAGGAAAAACCTGACTTTTGAAAAGGCAACTGTGAATAATGCTAGCAGGGCCAATGTATTTTTTTAATTACAATATCAAAATATTGTGTGCAGTAATTACAAATTACATTAAACTAATAGAACAAACAACATTCTTGATTCACATAAAAATCACCTCAGTCTTGGTTTCTGTGATATACAAAAAATAAAAAGGTACAATAGCTTTCTGTCTGTTACTTCTGCCTGCACCATGCCTGAACAGAGGAAAAGAGTTTCACTCCTGTTGTTTATTGATTTTCTAGATTAAGAATCCCAGTGAGAGAATTGTAACAGACAACCATAAAATTATTTTTGGTGTGCTTATTTGCCTTTCCCTTGCATCTATTTGGCCTGTGCCTGTAGACAATTATGCGTTCCAGCCTAGACTCAGGTGCTAATAATGAAGGACAAATAGAATCATATGTGTAAACTTCCCCTTCTGATGAAAATTTATATTAACTTTCTGCCACTGTAAACAGAACTGCATAGCTCAGCGTCCCTGATGAATTGGTGATGAATTCAGTCATTTATATACCAGGAATCTGTGCATTTATGGGAAAAGATGAAAACCGTCTGTATTGTGTAACCTTGCACTTTTTGAGTAAGAAAAAGAAAACACCAGCCTGTTTAGTTCATCACTTCAAGTGTGTAAATTTCAGCTCAAATACCAGATTTCGGCAGGACTCTCTCGGTCTCCACTTCAGGGATCCCTGCCAATATAAACAAGCCAAACAGTGCAGAGTGCCATGTTATCGCTACAACTGTGAACTTATACACTCGCAGTCTCCTATAAAAATTGTTATGAATATCTTTGCAATACAACAGAATCTTTGTTACAGGCTGAAGCTGGACATTTTGACAGTTTGGCAGCTCTACTGGAGAACAAAGTCGTTTGGCGCAGATAAGTACCTGGCCAGCTTTGTTCTACCTAAAACATGCTAGTCCATTTTAAAAGCTGCATTCTTCTCAGCACTGCCTGGCTTTTGCTTTTTCTTCTATTAGCTGCTTAAAACAAGGCAGATTTCTACAGACCTATACATGAAAATAATTATGTAGGTTACCAAGACACAGGAGAAATACCTTCAGAATCATTTAAATGCCAGGCTGCAAAGCAAGCACAGTCAAGTTTTTAACTACAAAACAGTTACATGTCCACACATTAAAAGTCTGCAACCAAATTAAAAATCTCCAGAGCTACCAAATACTTGAGCTTCATTCTAATAAGCTGAATATTCTGTGTAAGTCCAATGTATTTGCACAGTGCCACAAAAACATGAACATCAAAGACAGCACAACAAGGAATTTTTTTACAGACAACTTTACCACTTCCACTATAAAGAAATACTCAAATATGAAATTTCATTATTTTCCTTACTGAATAAATTCGGTACTCAATATTGGACAGAAACTTTGGTTCTCTACAACAGCAAACAAAGGTATTCCTAGCTCCAACTATCACACAAATGACATGAAAATCAAAGGAAAACAATGTTTTGTACAACCTCAGGGGAGAAAAATAATCATTAAATCTAGATAAATAACTCTTTTCCCAAACTACATGGCAATCTACAATTCCCATTTTCTCACCATATCCATATACTCATGGATATTTCAGTACATGTAAACATATCTATTCAGTATTATGTAATATCTTGTAAGATTTTTCTCTGCAACAGGCAGCTAAAAATCCTGCTTTGAAAGTGCAGTGTATGTGTTCCAAAACAAAACAAAAAAACCCCACCTTATTGCCAGAGAACTGGAAGACAGAATTTAAACCATCTGATGAGATATTTTTCCCTAAGCATTTGAAAATATAGTTCAAATACACATAAAGGTAAATTGTTTTTTATCTTAACTTGAATGTAAGTGGATAAATCACTTGTATTCGAGAAGACAATAGCTTGTACTCTATGTTTCACTGGTTATGAGATTGCACACCTTTTCATGATACACTTTATCTCAAAGTTGTCTGTGGCTGTTCCTATTACGCTGTGTGCATGACCTTTTAGTAAGCCGAAGAAGATACAGTTATCTTCTTTTCTGACATGCAACATCTATCAATCAACATGTTTTCACGTAATTTATTCAAGGCAAATAGCAGCTCCTAAGGCTAGTGAACCGCAGCACTATCCCAGTGATTTTGATTAAGGAACAATGTGCATGGCTTAGGTGAGAAATGAAAAATGCACACCACTGTTGATAAAGATGTAACTGCAACAGTGAATGGATCCGAAAGACCCAAATGTATATTTTAAAGGGATTCACAGGAACTAACACAAGCTAGTATCATAAATACAGGAGATGTGTTATTTGATGAACTTCTAATGTTACTAGTTCGGTTTACTTTTAGTTTTTAAAGGAATGCCTATGTAGTTTTCTTGGCCTAATCTACATTTTTCTCATTGAATCAAGAATGTAAATTAAGACAAAATGATTCTTTTTCAATTTCATGCTGAAGTAGCTCAAGTTAGTGAACGTAATTTCTCCTAACAAGAAAAATTTATCACTGTACAGCTCACTCAGTTGCCTCATGTAGTGAGTTGCCATTTGCATTTATGGAAGTGAAAGGATAAAAGGATTGATAAATGTGGCAAAGGAATGGTCCCTTTAACTAATTCAAGGAAAGGCAAGCACAATTAAATGACTCTTACCAAACAAGGAAATGCAAATATCATTGCATCATCTATGTAATAATCGTCATCTCTTGATGGAATGCGTTTTATTTTTCACTATGACTGATTTATTTACTTTATCCTGAAATAACTCTTTCCTTTGGAAAAAAGAAACAAAGTTGCCTTATTTTTACACACTCTTATTTTAGTTATACATATATAAGTATATAAGTATATATAGAAGTATATAAGTAAGGCATTTTAAAGTCATTAGTTATGCTTTATGTTCTGCAGAAGCTTCCTCATAAATTTTGTTGGAGATGCAGCCACAGTTCTATAGGCCTTTACTGTGACATGATAAAATGAGAACATTCTGCCTTACCATGGTGGAAAGATGGTTTTGTTTTTTTGTCTTGCACAGAATTAACTATATTCTAAAATTCTAAATTCTAATTTCAGCTTTTGAATGATTTGCTCAGGCCTTATAATTTCTGATGTGCTATTCATGTAACACATACAAATTCCATTTACATTGTGCAACTAAGACTCCAAACAATTATGTTGTTATTTATACTGTCAGAATGCCTGAGTCATAGACTAGAAATCCACTGTGCTGTTACTGTACAAATGCTGAACAAATTGGCAATCTCTGCCCCTTGGAGGTTACCAGGCAAGGACAAGACAAGTAAAATACATGAATACATGCAGAATAGACAGAGAGGAAATTACAACGAGACAATAAAGTAACACCGTCAGCATGACAGTCAATGATCTTTGTACACCAACCCAGTCATTGTCCATACCTACGGATCCGAAGAAGAAGAATGAAGCCATTATTGATGTACTCAATCAATCCATTGGAATCACATTACTATGAAAAATTAGAAAAATGGGCAACTTTTACTGAGCTATTTTAAGAAAAAAGCTCAAAAAAAGTTGATGGATAATGACATTCACAAATCAAGGGAAGACTGCCTACAGTTTATTTTAAGTGGTGTAACAAACAGGAAATAAGTAAGATGAATTCACTACTCACATATGCTAAATTTCTCTATAAGAAATGAGCAGCTTCACTTGCTTAATCCCTCTCTTAACATTTAAATCCAGCTAACATATTCTGTATTAGGTAACATTTAAAATATCTCTAATTACAATAGCTTTGCATATCTACCTGTGTCATTCAAATAAATTAGCCAGGGTTTTTTGGTATACATTTTACCAAGTCTGACATCAGTTTGGTTCAATATGTACCACTTCACTGGATTAATCCAATCTAATCTAAACTGGTTAATCTAACTGAAAAACGTTTAATTAGAAGGCAGGAGGAGATTTCTGTTCTGTACTGTTTTGGTAGAAAACTCATTAAATAGATGACCCCTCAGAAGGAGCTCAGAAAGCTAATAAATAGAGATGTATAGCCAGAGAACAGGGGAACCTGTTAATAAGAGTCAGAGGTCCATTACTCTTCCTCTTGGACATTCTCTCTCCTCTTTCTTGGCCAGAACCACCACAGCTCTCCTACTTCAGTGCCCTTACCACTGAGTTTGCTTTACTGTTTCAATATTCTTTAATTGCTGAACACAGACATGCTTTTGGAGGTTACTGGTACTTCTTGCCT
Source organism: Loriculus beryllinus (assembly GCA_039877255.1). Taxonomy (NCBI): domain Eukaryota; kingdom Metazoa; phylum Chordata; class Aves; order Psittaciformes; family Psittacidae; genus Loriculus; species Loriculus beryllinus. Next base: position 62,591 of record JBCJKH010061967.1, read on the forward strand.
TTATAAACCCACCATTTTTGTTGTCTCTGAAACAGAGGCTACTTCTGTTGCAGAAACATGAATGTATGAATACCTTGGACCAGTTCACCAGCTGCGTGCTAATACACCAGCTTTCAGAACCTGATTTCAATGGACAATCTTTAGTCTTGTGCGTTTTTGCATTTATACAGATGGCTAGCAGTACAATTGCCTTTCAGCCTCTCAGCAGTTGTCAAAAATGACAAAGGATGGAGTTATTAATTGTAATAATATAAATTAATAGTAATGTGTAGATGCCCAAATGAGGGCCCCATTAGATTTGATGCTGCACACGTATGGCATAAAAAGATCAGGCAAACACACAACAGGAAAGAGCAAAAGGCAAGGACAAATCAAGTGTTTCTGGTTACTACAAATGGAAGAGTTTCAGTCCACTCATGGACTAGCCACTGCTGGGCTCGCTGCAGACACCACATGGATGGGAACGTCAGGGACAGCAACACAAATAGGGGATTTACAGTTTTTTATGGGGAACTACTCTCAAGCCTAGTGACAGCATGGGAGAAAGCATGATGGTGGCTGAATAAAAATGGACTAATACGCAGTGAAGGCTGGAATCACTGGCAGAGTGGAAATTAAAGTTGTGGTTTTGGTAAAACTATCCAGATGAGATTGCAGGAAAAGGGGAGAAGATTTGGAAGTACTGAGAACATGTAAGAAGTCCAGAATCTTACTTTCACCCCCAGTTCTTACAGTCTGATTACAGACAAGGAGCCCAGTATACATGAGAATGAAAAGACTAAGTTGCACAAGGAGGAACAGAATCAGAGAAGAAACAGAAGTGGAGATGAGAGATGAGGGGTTGGTTCTTGGAGTCTTCATGGTCTTTTGGAAGCCAGGAAAACACTGTAACAACAGGAACAGAAAAGGGATGACTGTGATGGATAGCTGTGCAGTCTAAGAGTAGTGATTAGAAGAAGATGAAAACAATACATGCATGACAGAAAAGGAGAAATTAGATTCAGGACAATAATGCTGATATTCAGAGGTCTTCACCAGCTTCAGTAAAGGTTCCAATCCTCATACCAGATATTTCAGTGAAATACTCAGCAGGGATACGATTCTCCTTCTGGACCAAGGGAAAACAAAGGGGAAATGAATTTTAAGACAATTGACTTCAAGGAGATTTACTACCCTTGTTATTCTTGTACATGTCTGTGATAAACACTACTTTTATAGAAATGGTAGCAACTACTGACTTGGTTAAAACGTTTAGGGTGTGACTACCACTATTTTTACCACATGAATGTTTGAAATTACCTTGAAGATCTGAAATAGTGTTTTCCTCATTCAGAATCTAAAAATGACATCATCCCAGAATTGATGATTATTTTTTACTTTTTGGGACTGCAGCAGTTGGTGTTCAATACTTTTTAAATGCACTCAAGTGGAAAGACACGTTGCACTGGATGTCCCGCAGCAGAAAACTACAGACTATTCAATAATGAAAATCCCACAGTCTTTATCAGACCTTCTAAACATTTCATTTAACTAAGATAAAAGGTGACTCAGAGGTGACCTTTACTATTGAGCAGAACGGATCTTGGGGAGACCAGGATTCAAATTCCTCTTAGCTGTTCATGTTCAGATGTAAACTAAGTGATTATTTGCATAAAACATGGATTACAGCCTAAAAGCCTAAAGTTGTGTAGATGTAGGTGGGAACCAGTACTTCTTTGAGAGCCATTTTGTTTATGTTATAGCTTCTCAGTTTGCATTTCATTAAATGACCTTTCATCTTTTCACCCTCTGCTAGGTGAACTCTCTCGCCAGCCCAGACAGCTTATTGCTGCTGTCAGGAAAGGTGTTAGCAAACAGTGTGCATACCCTATGTACATGCAGTTACAAGCAAACGAGCAAATCTTATACTCTTCATTGCCAAGTGGGAACCATATCTACAGCTGCAGTCTAAATACGATCAGGCTAGTATTCACAATAAAAAAGAAAGGGAAAAACTAAAAAAAAAAAATTAGAAGACCCTTCTTCCCAAAGTAGAGAATGTCTTCTGTGCTGATTTTAAGATGTGTATGAAATTCTACAGAAAGCAACTGTATTTTTTCCCATAACTTGCGTTCTAAACTCAGTTTTTCCATAGCAAAATAAGTTTAAAGCTGAAACGCTCACACAGAACAGAGACTTCAAAAATACTTGGTCCATGTGCCTGTCTCAGATTTATCAGTGATTACAGTGATGTAATACTATGAAAGTACACATGATTTTAGACCTAAAATGGTGTAAGTGAAGCTGCAAAAATACTAGCAAATTGTACCAGAAACTACCACGAAACTGGCATGACAAAAATTTTCAGTCTGTAGAGCAAGATCTGTAAAAAAAAAAAAAAGAAACAGCAGTGTGCTAGGGTTTCAAAATAGTTTAGGAATATGGGTATGGATCCTCCAAATCATGTCCAGCTGGAAGAACATATAGTTAGTTCTCCTTGGAACTGAACTGACTAGCTAGAAACAAGTAAGAGACTAAGGACAAAGCTATGGAAAGAAGATGCACGAAATAAAACTGGTAAGTATAATGTTTAAGGTTTAAATTTAACATTTCACAAGGTATAGGTTGTCAGAGGAAAGAGAAATACAAAACTAGATCATAAACAGCCCTCCAAAGGCAGGAGGCTTAGGATGCAAAGGTTTTGCCACCACAATGAATGCACAGGGAAAAGAACAACTGGGGAAAATGGTCAAAGAAATACAGAGTTATCTAAGAAACATCTCCTTTAGAAGAAGCTAAAAAACACATACAAAGACATGCAAAAAGAACAGGAAAGCATGAAGTCTGGAAAGAGCTCCTGAAGTCAAAATGAGTGTCTCTGGTGCTACAAAGAAGGAAGAAATACAAAGAAAGACTTGAGTGCATGAGAGAAGGTAAACCTAAATGGTATAAAACAAATAGAGATTGCTATGAAAAAAACCCCAAACACCAGAGGGAGAGGGGAAATTTTAAGACAAGACAGAAAATGCATGGCTAGAGTGCCAACATAGCCGTGTGTTGATTATCAGCAACAGCCCATCTCACCACACCAGTTTCTCAGCAAAAGGTACCATATGTAACAACCTATCCAATGGTTTTAACAGCAGCTGAAATCTAAGGTATAGCTCCCACATTGCTTTCTGTTCACATTATAACCAACACATCTGATAACCTGCACCCCATCAAAAGAACCAGCCCCAAAATGTTCAATAACCATAACGAGGAGGGAGAAGCAGAAGCAAAAGGGCCACTGGAAGAGAGCAGGCCCCTTGGGCATGGAACCCAGATTGCTGCTGGGCTAGAAGTGGTTTGGCTTTCCCCCATTTAATGAATATTACTGCTTCACATACTGACTGAGAATGAAGTGGTTTTGTTTTCACAAACCATTAGTTATAAACTCGTAGGGTTCCTGGCTTTGAATGCACATTACTATTATTTGAGTATTTGTATTTTCAACTAAATATAAAAATCAAGAGGTCAATGAATTATAACATTCACTAAGAATTTCTGGCTGTCTGATAATCACCATTAACACTGGTTCAGCTATTTACATTTTAACACTATCACATGTCCAAAACCAGCTCCTCTACTTCACTAATACATAAGCCATTAGCAAAGATTTCCCAGATAGTTTAAGAAAACAAATTCCAGCCTACACAGCATTTACTGAATTGGTTTCTCAGATAATTTATTAGACATTTGTGTTTTGTGACTGGTCGGTCATTTAAGTCACGTAATATTGTCTTCAGTCCCTGGTTGAAAGACTGAAGGACTAAAACTTCTTAGCTTAAATAAAAAGCAACAAAGGAGAAATAGCAAGTACTCCCTGTGGGGGCATAAGTAATTCTGTTGGAATAGGAATGGTTATATCCACTTTGAAATAAAAACCTAGCATTGCAATAATGTTTAATTTTATTAATTAGAAATAAGAAAATAGTCAAATACTATTCAGGAGTCAAAGAAACATTTTTGTTGTGAACTCTAGTAAGAAGACTTTCAGCTACAGCAACCAGCGCTGATGCACATACACTATTATTTAATCGAGTTTTATATACTGTTTATTATTGATTTTAAAAAGAGTATCTACCTTACATAATTTACAGGCTGAATGCCCAGTAAGCAAGGTATGCAGTTTGCTCCCTGATTCTTTGAACCCAGTTTCTAAGACCTGCCAGTCATCATTTAACCAGCTAAAATGGGCAGCTGTGTTAGATCGCTTTTTTCACACAGAACCTAATGGCATCTGAACAAATATGAATAATATGTGAAACACCATTTTAGCAGTTAGTAGGGCTTGAAAATGTCTCTGAAATTTATTTGTTCCTGGCTGGCTTCTAGCGTTATAAACTGTAGACCCGAAGAAGCCGAATGCTATTGCCTTGCCTTAAAGTGACTTGTAAGGAAGATGGTAACACTTTCCTTGGTGGCTGGCACAGGGCTATTCCCTGGAAAGAGGACTTTCCTGGTAAACTTGTGCAACCAGGGCTTGTCAATACCTGAGACAGGGATGAGACAGAAACAAAAGCCACACAAAAGCCACAAAAGCCCTTCCTTTAGTAGTATATGCAAGAAGGAGAGGTGCCCTAATGAAGCAATTTCCTCCCTTGAGCTGCAAGCCATGCACCTTGCTACCTTGACCAGCCTTACAGAATGGTATTTGAAAAATCACCTGAAATTCCTGTATCCCCAGTAACAAGAAAACTTTGAAAATGATACAGAAATAACAAGAATTCTCCTTGAAGAACAAGGTGTTTCAGAGAGAAGAAATAGTTTGAATTCTTCAAAGTTAGGAGAGAAAAACAGGAACATGGCTGAGGGTTAACACTATGCATGTAATGGAGTTATTAACTATAGTTGTGTGGTTTGGGTTTTTTTGAAGGTATACAAACTTTTTTTAACATATTAATCTGCATCTTCCACTAGCAATCTGCTGTGTATATTAAACAAACTACGTCTTAACAAAGCATGTGCCTTTCAAATGATGACATGCCTGAACTCAATGTAGAACTAATATAAAACATTAGGTCTGTTAAAAGGTAAACCAAAACCCATTCTCTTTCCTCAGCCTCAGACAGAAATTAATGAAATCATCAGGGTGTTGGAGCAGTTGGCAAATGCAAATGCTACCTTAAGGATTGCTTATACCACAAACTTTAAATAGAAAGGGGTGGAAATAGGAGCTACTCAATCACTGGCTAACTGGGACTGTAGGGGTGAGATTTAGAAACGCTATTAATAGGCAACTGCTAGGGAACTGGGAATTTCTTTTAACTGTTTCCATTTTCAGGGAAAAAAAAAATATCTCTCCAAGCTTCAATGTTGTGCAATTCTACAGCAAGGCATACACAAACCGTGAGTGTCCAGGTGTTCTGTTCATCTAGAAAAAAGGTATGGTATTTATCAGATACATATAGTATGAAATTAAAATTTAGAATTATACACAACCACATTACAACCAACAAGGACAAGAGGCAGGAACAACCAGGAAAGACAACAGGCCACAACTTCTACCTCTCCCGACACTGAAGATAACTTCATTCCCGATAACTTCATTGTTATCTCACTGTTAAAAACTAATACTGTCTTAAACTATTTCTGATCATAAAAACAGAGTCAGTGATCAATTTGAAATTAAAACATACTCATCTACCTGCTGAACGGATTAACAGAAATGCATTTTCTGGAGGTCAATGAAGTTGATAGGGCTCTGAATGTCTCTGATGGCACAGCAGTTGTGGCCTTTTCTTTAGTACCTCAATTGCTATATGAAAGGAAGAGAATGGGGCAAAGAGTTCATTGGATCTGACAGGGAGGAAGCATGATTTAGGCCATCCATAATATTGCCAAAAAGTTGTCCTCTAATTAAACAAATAACTGTAATTATGTAGTTTTCTTCTTCATGCTCAAAGCAAGCCAATGGTGAAGCGAGCTCTTCCTAGGAAGAAAAAGCTGAAAGCAACGCAAAAGGATCTAATAATAAAATGCCTTGTAGCATAGCAGCAGTTCCAAAAACATATCCAGATAGAGGGAGTCCTGTATGGTCATCCTGACTAACAATAAGATTTCAGAGATTTACAGCACTGCTT
>JBCJKH010061978.1:0-11647 GCA_039877255.1 Loriculus beryllinus
CTCGTCCTTTCTACTGTTCTTGTGATCAGCCTTCACCTGGGATTAATCGACTGTGTAGCATACTGTGATGATCATGCTTTTACAGTTGACACAAATTGATCTCTTGAAAGATGGCTTGGGTAAATGTGTAGTTTAACATTCTTTGCTTGCAGAGCAGTGGGCACTAGGGATGACTAGAGATGAGCTGCAGAAATACATGTATGACTGTAAGGGAAGGAGAAGGAATGGGATCTCTCCTTTTAGCATCAGAACTATTACCTTGGTTGAATGTTTTAATCTGTACTTTCTCAAAGAATTTTCAAACTTCTGTCTGTCTGACTGGAAATGGAAAGATTTTCAAATAATTTGTTCAGCTCTTTTGATTTCTGTGTGTGTGAGATTGAGAAAGATTGACGCAAAATCAGAGCTTTGAGACCAAAAAACCCTTCCCGATGTTCATCTAAGCCACAGAGAGTTGAGGCAGTCTTTGAGAAACCTGGGAAAGAAAACTACTTAGCTTAATACATGGAATGGTGCTGTTTTCATAGATTGGTATTTCTGTCTTTTAGTTCTGCCTTATTCATGATGTGTTTTCAAGTACTAAACCTTGTCATTAGATAATAAATTTTATGCATTGGATGAAAGAGTGTTGTGTGTGTATAGTTTATGGCTATTTTAAAAAATATCTGAAAGATGTAGTAAGCTGGAAAGCAATGTCCTTAGTGGCAGTTTTAAGTGCCTGAAAACGTAATTGGTGTAAGTGAAGAACTGCATGGACATAATGGATCTGTAAGATGCGTTTGTCAGAGGACTTGTCTGAAATTGAGTGACTGTAGCAGAAGTTGTGGAAATCTGACAGAGTGAATAAATTTCCAGGACATGATGGTGTGCATGGGAGAGCTTTTGGGAGAACTCAAGGATGAAAAAGTCAGATGGCGAATGTCTCGATTCTTGCTTAGAATGAAACTGATTTCTGAGGATTGGCAGGATGGCAAATACTCATGTTCATAAGTGCATCAGGAGCTTAGGAGAAATACGTTTCTGAGTCTGATGTTTATCTTGAACAAATCAGTAGAATTTATAATAAATTTACAGTTTATAATAAATATACTTTACACCTAGACAAAGAGAAAGAGATATACTCTGGAATATTAACATCTGTAATGCGAAGCTCTTCCCCACAAACTTTGAGTTTTTCATAATCTGCAAGCAGGGATGCTCCAGTTGATATGATGGGACAGATGCTTTTCTAAAAGCTGTTGCTCCGTCCCTTTCCAAAGGATTTGATGAAAATGGTGTGTCAGCCTGAAATGGAAAATTACTGTATGAACAGGTAACTTGCTGGAGAATAAGAAGCGGATGTGGAAGTAAATGGTTAGCCTTCTCATTGGATTGGAGTTTGAGAGATCTGAAATGCACAACATATTTCTTCATAATGTTTACAACGTTGTGAGTGTGAGTTGCTTGATATGTAATAAGGAAGAGGGTTAAATGAAGAATTTTGGAAGACGTTTATGAAAATAATAATTGGGCAGTAAAGTTGCAGAAGCAGTACAGTGAAAATTGTGTCGGAAATGATGACAGATCTGTCTTCATATATACGATGATGGGCACAGAGCTGACCGGAAATCTTCAATTCTTAGTACAAGTGGTAAAGAGATATTAGGTATTAAAAATTGCTAGGAAAACAGTAGGAAACAGAACATCATTATTCCATTATGCAGATTTGTGACTTGTCTGTTAAAGACTGTTTGAGTTCTGGTGGTCTTACCTCAGAGGTTTTTTTTAGCATAATAAGACTGGAAAGAGCTCAGGAATTATTATGGTGGCACAAAATTACTTTTGTGTGAAGAGTAATTAAGTAAAATATGAGTCTTCCATCTGGCAAGAGACCATCTAGGTTTCTACATAATAAAGGGAGCGTAGGTAGGGATTGATTCCTGCTTTTTTCAATCTAAGAAATGCAGAGCATCAGATGATAGCAGGAGCTGTGCTCAAAAAATATTGAGATGAAACACTCTTTATGGAGCAGAGCTTTGTACTGTGAGACTTCATTGTGGATGCTAAAATGTGATTCAAAATTAAAATACACCCTTTTTTTTGTTATAGAGAAATGTGAATGTATATAGGCAGCAGGTCCTTCTAAGTAAGGAAGTGCCCAGCTGTACAAGGGGCTTCCTAACTTTAATTCGCATCTGCAGACAGTTGTGACTGGAGAATGACTTGTCTAGATGAGTCTGATCTACTTATTTGTGTGGAAGAGGGAATTTGCAGTTGTGTGGTCCTTTAAGAGAAAAAATGATACGTAAGCTTGCAGAGTTTTTTTTCTCAGATGTTTTAAGAAGACTGCATTGAGGAGAAGGATCAATGTGCTGGGATGATGGCTGGGAAGGGTGGCATGACATGGGAGAAGTGAACTTGTGCAAGCTGCTGAGGGTGGCAGCAAAGGAGAGGGGAAACAGGCAATATGCTACATGGCTTTGAAAAGCAAAATGGGTATGAAAGCAGAATGTTGAATGTGTAGACTGGCTATTTAATACCATTATTTATTATGCCAATTCTGATGTTTTATTATGATAATTTTTTTATAAGGCTACTTTCATATGTTAATTATATAAATGCTACTTTGGGCACATAAGAGAAAATCCTCTTCTTCTCATTTACAGTCTTTAAGCAGTGCTGTTATATACACCTCGGGTAATGAATTAGGCATTGTAGTTTGATATAAAGCTGTTAAACAGAAAGATGTACACCAGGAGTGTAAGCTGCAGCAAATAATTTGTTACCAAACTTAAAATATGTTGTTCTTGTCTGGTTTTGTTTACAGGATCCTGAGTAATAATAAAATAACAGAGTTGAAGAATGGCTCTTTCTCTGGATTACACCTTCTTGAAAGATTGTAAGCACTTCTTAAGAAGTTATTTTCACTTTAAAAATAAGTGATATACTGTTTATGTTTCATTAATAATTCTGACAACAAAAATATCTTAAGAGATGTGTTCTTTATTTTGATGTATTTTTATTTGTGTGTGTTTGAAGAGTTAACACATATAAGTATTCTCTTCAAGGCTGTGAATGTCATGTAACAGCACAAAGGGATTATCTTGAGCAGTGGGTGTGATTAGGGCAGTTTCCATAGGAAGTTCAATGGAATGCTACACCAACTGGATGTGCTTTGTTGTTGTTAGTCTCATAACATGAAACCTTATGTTGTAAAGAAAACTATTTCTTTGATTTGTTATTAACTGTCAAACCCTTTGTTGAGCAGTAGTAAGGGATATTTGCATGGGAAGTAGATGAAGGCTAGATTCATTTGAAGTTTGTTGGCATTTACTTAACAAGTTTTGCTTCTTCACAACTTCAGTATGTACTGAGTGCACGGGGGAGGACAATGGGGACAAATCTGATGGGAGTAACTTTTTGGACATGTTTTGCTTCCTGTTTTCACTTTCCCGTTCAGATGATATATCTCCTATGGCATAAGAAGCATTTTAGCTTCTGTTACAGTCAGCTTTTTTCCAGCTGGTAGAAGGTCAGGATTGGCAGGTTGATCTACCTGGGAGCAAGCAGAAACTTTAGAGATAAGGATTTTTCTAGGCCATTTGACTGGGAAAGTCGCCAGCTTCATAATCATCTCACAACATCTAGGAAGTGTTCCAAATGAAATTTGGCTTCAGGGGATTAAAAGTATTTTATTCTTCCTCTAAAACTTGAAGGCTGCAATCCCGGTCACCTGGCCTAAGTACACTTACACCACTCCATCCCCTACATGCCAGAAGAGAGATTTGGTTTATGCCCTAGCAGATGAGCTTTATTGTAGAAATAAGCCAGCATGCCAGAAAAGCAAGGTTATCAGAGTGATGGCATTATAGATCTATACACATTCTTTTGATATCCTTGCATAGATAATAAAGGTGTCTGCTGACAGTTGTTATTTGTTATAACTCATTCCAATTTTCAGACAGGAAATACTTGAAACCCTAATTAGTTTGAGGTGATAATTTACATTTGCTCTATGAATCCAAATCTTAATTTTCTTTAAAATCATAAGAACCTAGCTTTGTTCCATTTAACTCCTGTCATTTGTAAGGTCTTTTAAGTTTTTTTAATATCTTCCCTTTTTATGAATGAAGAGAAGTAAGTAAGGCAGTTACTATGTTTTGAGCATTTAAAGTGATCTGTGATAGTATTTTAGAGGGTATGCTGGTCTCATCTGAAAGAGACAACATGCTTTATGTACACTGGTGTGAGAGTTAATACATCAACAAATGATTCTAAATGATCAGGCACCTTCATCATGAAGGAAGGGATAACTGTCATGACACTAGACATTAATGACATTCTCTTCTATTTATTTTGCGTGTGCATGACTTATTTAAAAACAGTACCTAGTCCCAGTAAACTGAAACTTTTCTGTTTTAAATGTTCTTCTAACCCTGAACAGAAGCTACTACTGTAATTAAAATAATTTTTCAAACTTAAATGGCTAATCCTTAGTAGAAGAAAAGTTGAAAGCCAGTGTAACTGTTTTAAATTTTAACATTAAGCCGATTCAAATTACACTCCTTAATGTACACAGTGATAATTTGCATGCCTTCAAAACTGCAGTTTTTTGACAGTTTCTTGCTTTTTTTTTTTTCTTCTTACTACTCATACTTCCCCTTGTTTCTTTGAGTATTTTCTTCCTTTGTAGATATGCTCTTTTCCTCACTCTTAAGACAGGAAACAGAGATAAAGAAGTTCACTCAGCATTTAAATAGTTAATTCAGACAGTAGCATTGTCACTTAACACTACTACTTGCTAGGGGAGAGATTCTGTATTGCATTTAATGCTTGCTTGTTCATTCCTTGTAACATTATACTTGCCAACAAATATTTTTTGCTGTTTCTCTTTAATAGTTTTTTGGATAGAGATTAGATGTACAGATACGTTTAACCAAAGCCTTTAAAACAAATAAATCATGCTATTATCAGGAACATGTATCAGCATAATAATTGTTTTTAATTGCATTTGAATCAGTATTTGAATCCTCAAATACACATTCACTTTTTCATAATTCATGTGTTAACACACAAAACTTTTTTTTCCTGTTTAGTTCTTGGGCATCTTAATGAAACTGTGCATATTTTTAAATGGTTTCTGTTATTTTATCAGTTCTTCAGATAGACTTGGGAATATGATATCTGCAGCCCTTTAGGTTTTTGTTCTACTCAAACATGTTAATGTTCTGACCTCATCCCTTTCTGAAAATTATTCACTGTTACTGTTGCAAGGAAGAGATTGTTTTATATGTTGCTTGTATGCCCAAAATTATGGGGAAGTACATTAAAAATACTACCCCCAAGTAAGAATTTCAAATCTGCTTGTTAAATTTTGTGTATGTATGTTAATTTATTAAGATGTAAAATTTGGTAATACATTATTTTGTAAACGGGGTGATAAGATTACCAAAACAAGAGTTTTGTTTTACTGGAGGGTGAAATGTTCGTTAATCATAGCATAGTCATTTTCTACTATGTCAACATCTATTCTTATAGGAAAAAATCGTGCAAATAACAGTAAGCAGATCAAAGATTTTAACTGCCATAAGTAATAATTAAAGTATCTGTACAAAAAGATGTTAAACATTTTAATCTTCATTGACTTTGTTAATGCTATGTTTTGCTATGAATTTCCTGCAGTTTAAATGCTGAAATAACTTCTTGCACAATTAAATTATGGCAGCCAATTTTTCATTTAGTAGATACTTGAATTTATACAGCATTATTCAAACTTCACCAGTTTAGAAGCAAACTGCTGGCTTTCCATCTGGAAGCTAGTCAATGCTGCTGGTTGATTTTTGCAAGGACAAGGAAGATTATCTATTTGTAAAGTACTGTTTTTAATCATACATGAGGGAGAAGAGAGGAAGAGACAGGCTTGGGATTTAGTAAGGTATTTAGATAGCAGAAGAAGGGTTTGATATTTATTGAACTATAAATAATGGTGAGGGCTTACCAAAGTATTTTTAGGATGGATATACTAATATACCTTTGAAAAGAGAAAATATGCAGTGTGAAAGGAGGGTTATTTGTAGACAGTCTTATTTTTGTTTCCTGTTTTTACAGCACCAGTCTACAGATATATGGATGCTTTAAGTAAAAACAGAAGCATCTAATAGTTTTTCAGAGAGTAATAATTTCTGATTTTAATTCTTTCTGTGATAGTGCAGCAGAGCATATAAAAAGATAGACCTGAGTTCTCTTAATGATTTATCTGACTCTTTTCTTTTTTTGAAGTTGTTAAAAGAGATTGGAAAGTGTCAATACTTCTTGTTTGAATTTTACTCAGCAGAGAAACAGTTCAGGAATATTCATGAAGTTGTTTTCTGCTCTAACTTTAGTTCTGGTTTTTGTTTCTGGAAGCTCCATCTTTTTATTAGCTGTGGCTCTTTCAGGAGAAGACCCAGAGTGTTAGGCTAAGAAAATATTTGCTTTTGTCATCCTCACCTTCTTCTTGGTAATTTCCAAAAGATGAGTGGTGCTGGTGGGAAACAGTCTCTGGTAAAAAAATCTGTGCTGTGAAATTGAATGTTTTGGAGTATTCTGTACTGTTGGAAGTAATTACAGAAATTATTTGAAGGAAACAAAAAGGTTTTTTGGTCTAGGCTTTAGCTTTTGTTTAGTTTGCAGAAATGGCTTGAGCATTTCCTTTTTTAAAACTTTTTTGCGTTACATCTTGACAAAATTTTTACTTTTGGAGTTCATCAGTGCATGTCACAGGTGGTTTGATGGGGTAAGCACAAACCAACAAAATAAAGTGTTCTAAGTTGCTGATGAATTTTTTAGTTGTGAGGGGATGTCAGAAGCGTATGTAAGAACTTTTCAGAAAGTTAAGAGATTATAGCAATGTTTAAATTTCCATTTGGAAAATGTCCAGGTCTCAGAACTGTCTACTGTGGAGTTGTAATATTACTGTAACTGAAACACTCCTCTAATGGATTTATTTTGGACAGTTTTTTTATTTGGACAAATTGGTATCTATGACTGTATCCTGTTGGTTGAGGTTTCCAAAGGAAAATTATTAAAATCCCATTGCTAAAAATGAATAGTTTGTATAAATGTATTTACAAGTGTTAAAACCAACGGAAACTTCAAAGCCAAACACAACTGTCTGAAACTGTTTTCCCCACCTCTCTTTTATATGAGAATCCTTCAATCTGTTGGTTTACCCACGATTGTCATTTCTTCATTTAGAAACTGTCCTAGATCTGGAATCCTGGCAGTTGCACCAGCCTGTGTATCCACAGCTTTTACTGTTTCAGAAGAGCTGCCAGACATGTCAGCATGATGTCAATTTTGAGATCTTCAAATATCTTATTTCACAGTTTTCATCTGCTAATACTTTTTGATAGATGTGCTTACTAGTGACTGATGCTGGGAGGGGGGACAATCCCCAGAAACTCCCCAGCTGTTGTAGATGCTGATTGAGAAAATGCTGACAATTTGGGCTTTCAGGATGGTTTTTTTAACAATTACTTTAGTGTGGTGCTTCATTAGTGCTTTGCTATCTTATTTGAAAATACAGAATATACACTGAGTTTTATAAACACAATTTTTTGGCATTTCTTCTTAAAAGAGAATTTATCCATTCTAGTGTAATTATCCCTCTAGAACTGGTATTAAGGAGGAGACAAAAAGGCAAAAAATTAAGCAAAGAAGAGACTGGGAAGTACTATCAACTAATCTGACAAAATGTATAAACACTTTGTGGAAACAGTAAAACTTTTGCTTTTGTTTTTAAAACTTTACATTGAAGCAGTGGATTTAGGAAAGAGGTGTATCAGAGTGTTTGCTTTGAAATTGAGTAATTAATTTAATGCTCACTGATAATCTGTAGGCTAGTGGATTTCCAAGGCATGCTGCCCAGGTTTTTCTTCACTAGGTATTTTCCACAGTGAGATTTTAAGTGGGAGTTACATGATTTTAAACTGAAATTTTGAGTGTGCAGAATAAGTATTATTTTTCTTCATGTCCCAAACACTGATAGTAAATAAGAGATTAATAACATTTAGTATTCTCAAATTTAGTATTCTCAAATTTGTCATGGTCTTGGTACTGGCTTTGTAAGTCTGCAGAAGGAGGCTTAAAAAGATGACAGTTCTTCAGGCTCACAAAACTGCTTTGTAAGTAGTTGGCAGTCCCAGTGCAAGAAAATCAAGTTGAGATGAGTGTGATGATTGAAAATGAATTTACTATACTGCAAGGTAAATCTAAATTATTTCAAATATTTCAAATATTTGAAAATGTTTATTAGTCACAGCATTGAATTGTGATCCGTGTGCCATGACACTCTTTTACCATGGCTTCTTAATCTGTCTGCAGGAAATGGTATTGTGAAATCTTGTGATGAATTTGTTTTCACTCATGCATATCTGTGTGATGGTAGACATAATCTTCTTGTGCTTGGTCTCTTTTGGGCAGAATTGTTAACGTTGTGGTAGGTTTAAGAGATGTAATTTCTACTCCTTGCGTACTAAAACATTGACTTTAGTTGAAATTACTGATTTTCTTTTCAAATGCAGAATATTCAGATATTACCAAGGAATGATTTTTTTTTTATTTTTTTTGGGGGGTGATAATAAGTGCCTGCAAAGTTTCAGATTGTAAATATCTTGACTTCATAGGGAAATAATTTTAACATTTGTGCAGTGATAGAAGTTTGTTCGAAACAGTAGAAGCTGACAGATACTTTCTGTGACCTTTCAAATTAAGCTGTATCTGCAAAATACATTGAATTAGGAGTTAAAACTCCTATATCACTTGCACAATTAATTAAGCAGTTTAATGACATAGTTACCTCAGATTTCTCCTTACAATGTCATAGTCTGGAAACTTAAGATTTAAAAATCTGTGCTCTGAGTTTTTCACCAGCTTTACTTGGGATTTGCAGCCAGGGCTTTGCTTTAGTGCCAGTAACCAGTGGTAACTTTTGATGCTGTGTCTTTGGTGTGTTTTCAGGATCTTGTTTTGCTTCTTTTGGTGGGTGTTAGGCACTGCTAAAGTATTTGAAAACGGGTAGGCTGAAGAAGACAACTGTGCTAAACAGTATGGTACTGTGTGATTGGCAGATGTTACACCCTGAGCTGCTATAACCTACTGGGACACTGTGGCGAAATATCTTTAGCTCTATAACCTTTCATGTGATAGGGATTGGTGGAATATTTAATGAAATATACATGCTGTTTATATTTCTCTTTCTAATTAAAATACAGATTTTCAAATTTTGAAAAATACTGTTAGAAAAAGTAGAAATGTGTTGCATGGGTTTTGGTTTTGTTTTGTTTATTGGATTTTTTTGGTTTTGAGGTTTTTTGTTGGTGGAGGGATTGGGGTGTTTGGTTGGGTTGGGGTTTTTTTTTTTTCAGTTTTCAAACAAGGCTTTCAAACAAGTTAAGTGTATCTTCATGCCTGTGTATCTGTTTTAAAGCGTAGTTTGTGGTAAATGTAATGTCATCCTTTTTTTCCACAGAGACCTCAAGAACAACCTTATTAGTACGATAGATCCAGGAGCTTTTCTGGGGCTTTCATCTCTGAAAAGACTGTAAGTAGTATATACAGCTAGTCAGTCTAAACAAAACAACCCCTGAGAAGTAGAGTAAGTCTTAGGTTCTGGAAATTTACATAGCTAAGCTATTACATATTGAAAGTTGAATATGTATTTGCTGCCTATATACATACATATATTTATGTATGAAACAAAGTCTGCTTTCAGTCTTATGACTGAAGAACATCCACTGCTTATGGCTTAGCAGTCTCATTTGTTCTTACAGACAGTCTTTTGTTTTATTCCTGTTTTTGTTTCTGTGACTTCAAGCATCACTGGGTGAACATTCATTCAGAGCTTTGGTGCATCGAGTTTTGCTTTGTTAAATGTTAAACTCTATTGAGGTTTTTTTTTCCCAAAAAAAGGTCATGGTGGAACACATTGTCCCTTTCTATTAATACTACATTGAGTTACAGTCCTGTTTATGCTGCTTTACTGAAGGTTGTGCCAACATACTCCTTAACACGTTTTTTTGTGTTTAAGGTTTTACACCTTCATTGTAAAAATCCTGTCCCAGATGAAACATGAAAAACAAGATACTGGCACGATGGCCTCCCCTCATCTAGTCTCCCCCTTTCACTCTTTAGATTTTCAGAATATCTGGGACGGCTTTTAAGTCTTAGTGATTTTGCTGCTTTACCCCTCCTCTGCTTCCTCTAATCAGCATACAGCTTTCCTTCTTAAGTTTTTGTGGTATGTATGTTCATTTGTCACTGATTAGATGATTTGCCTCACTTAAAAGGAACCTTTATTGCATTTTTTGAAACCTGAAAAGTAAAGGTGAAGGACCAATTCTGGACCATTGCTGCTTGCAAGCTTAATTTTTATTCTTTTAAAATTTTTTTGGCAATTTGATTTAAGACCTGCATTGTAAAACGTGTAATATTTAAATATTTGTGTAAGTGTAAATATAGAAGTGGTCCTACTTATGTACAACAAATGTACCATTATAGGGGTGTCTGGCATGTTAAATTAAATGATGTAGCACATGTAATGAATATACTGTACAAATATGAAAATTTACTCCTAGTGATGTGAGCCAAACCTGTTCTGAGGGGACTTACTGGTCAGACAAGGCTCATTTAACTGTGTATGGGCAAACCATTATTGCTGTAGAAATGGAATAAAGACTCTACCCATACAGCAGTACAGTTTGGGTTTTGCTGAAAAAGATTAAATGTAAATCTGTTCAATCTGTTAAGTGTTTCAACTAAAATTCATAATTCTGTTTGCAGACTCTGTAATTGGAAAGGAAATGATTTTTCCTTTTTTTTTTTTTTTTGCTTTTTCCTATTTACAGAGACTTAACTAATAACAGAATAGGCTGCCTGAATGCAGACATATTTAGAGGACTTGTAAATCTAATTAGATTGTAAGTATATTTTGATGTATATAATTTCTTTAGTCTTATATATTTTAACAATCTTCGTTTCAATGGGAGTAGCTTGTTTTAAGCATGTGCTTGAAGGACAAACGGTGTGACGATGAGGATGTGTAGCAGGAGCAACCCAAACCATGCTACTCAGTGTTCTGTGCTTTGAAGGTGTTTCCTAGTTTCTTAGAAGATGTAGCAGGGCAAGTGGGTGGGACTAGCAGACTGTACAAAGTATTTTCCTTACAAAAATACTTCAGGGTTTTAGAGTCTTTTAAAATCCAGGCCTTATACCACGGCATCAGTGCGGTTGTGTTTTGTTGGCTGTTTTGCATGGTTTGTAGTTCTTCATTTACGTTAAGGAAATAACATGTAAGATTACAGAATGCTTCTTTGCCCTGGTTGTTAGTGTCTTAGGCAATGTTCTCACTGATAACAGAGAAAGTGGGATGTACAGTATTTTTAAACAACATTCTGCTAGCTTGAACATGCTGCTTAATAGCATGTTAATGGCAACATCAGTTCACTGCGAACAACAAAGTTAATTTTAAACTTCTTGAAATGTATGCCCAACATGTGCTAACTGTTGCTTTAAATAAAAATAAAATATTTGTTTTCAATCCTTGTTCCAAATCTTAAAATTCTTCAGATAAAATGGTACTGGGGAACATATAATTTTGGGATTTTGGTAGGCTATCAGACCTCATTAT
>JBCJKH010061980.1:0-11102 GCA_039877255.1 Loriculus beryllinus
GATGTACCAACCCCTGCTGCTCTTTCAGCCTTATGCGGATATGGGCAGTGGAAATTTCTGGAACTTTTCCACTGGGTAACTGCTGGGGATGGCTGGGGACAGAAGAGATTTAAGCTCTTCTGGATAGTGGTCAACTTGTTTTACATTTCTCCTAGGGCCACACTAGTATCTGCACACAAACTCACACCACCCTGAGTAAGAAGACTTAAAACAGGAAACCACCAACTGTTTATGTTGCATTTTGCAAATAATGAAGTCCTGTATTTGGATATAATTGTCTTGTTTGCAAAACAACACAGTGTGTGCTTTGTTACCACTAATCCTAATGCAAAAAATATATAGAAATACATCTCACAGTTTGTTTATGGAATGTGATGCCATTACTTTATTTAAATAAAGTTACAAAGCAGAAAGCAGAATAGATGTACTGTGTTGGGTTTGCAGAGAAAGCTAAATGAGGAACATAACCCCAAGGGCACGTAACAGCAAACCCAGCCTTCAGCAAACTGCTGCATGAATCAACCCTCAAATATTGTCCTTCTAGACACTACTGTTAATACTTCTTGTATTTCTCATTGCTTTGACAGAGAGTTAAAAAACACAGACAGGAAAAAACCTACTTGCTTTTATTTACCTCTACTGTTACCCTCCACAAAAATATTCTTACATTCGATATTTTCCAAAGCAATTCCCAGAAAGATGAGCCATTTAATGACGGATGTTTAGCTCAGATGTTAATTATCATTAAGGAAAAGGATTAAATAATGGTAACAACATAAGATAGCCACAAAGAAGATGCACTAGCACAAGACAGTGATCACTGAAGTAACTGTGCTGCTAGTGATGTGACAAGGAGTTAGATCAAGGCTTTCTGGAATTTTTCATGACTGAGATAAGGCTGCATCAATCTGTTAGCAGAGACCCTGTTCAACACCAAGCAGCTACTTACAACCTCACATCATAGTAGAAGCCTTGTAAAACCTTTCACAGAGATATTTTGAATGGAAAGTAGGGGAAATACCAACCCATCAGCAGGACAGTGAAACAGAAGTTGTGCATTTAATGGAAAGTGAAGTAAATGAGCAAAATGTCCCACAATGTATTTAATTGATTTACACAGAGGTGGGCTCAAAACAGAACCATCTTTTGGGAGAGAAACATCTTGGTATTTTAATGCATTAGGTGACAAAAGTCACCTAATTGTAGAATCATAGAATGATTTCAGTTGAAAGAGACCTTAAAGACCATCCAGTTCCAATTCCCCTGCCATGTGCAAGGACACCTTCCACTAGACCAGGCGGCTCATGTTCTGTTACTTCATGTCCTTGCAAAAAGTCCCTCTTCAGCTTTCTTGTCAGCCCCTTTAGGCACTGGAAACTGCTCTAAGGTTTTCCTAGAGCCTTCTCTTTTGCAGGCTGAACAAGTCCAAGTCTCTCAGCCTGTCTCCATAGCAGAGGTGCTCCAGCACTTGGAACATTTCCATGGCATCATCTAGACTTGCTCCAACAGGAACACTCCTGCACCCAAGGCAAGAAAAATAAAGGTTTAAACCTTGACCATCACTATGCCACTTCATAAAACAACGGTGCACCAACATTTTGAATCCTTCTGGCTCCTGTCCTTGTCCCAGAGAGATTAAATGTGGAAAGAACAGGTACAAAAGAGGGTAAAAATGATGCCAAAGGTATGGCATAGGCTCCAGGCTTTCATCCTGCAAAAAAAAGGACTGATACAAAATCTCTAGCCACATGGAGAAGATAATGAGTGCTCACTGGTACTAGCAGTGTAAGATTTGGGGGCATGGGATGAAATGAGCAGGAGACGGTTTCAAATCAAACACAAAGGCTCCTACCAGCTCTCTGGAGTTCATGCTATGCATACGGGATATTAGACTAGCTTAACTTCCATCCAGTGCTATCTGCAGAGCAAATGTACCATTCAGGCCGAGACCTTTTCTGTAAAATCACTGTCATGAGAGACAAAACCTTCAGATTCTCTCTCTGCAAAGAATCTAAAGAGCAACATCTGCCAATACCTTCGCCTCTCCCCCAGAGGGAAATCCATCTTTAACAGGCTACTTGAAAGCCTTCAGGCTGCATGAATAAATGAAATAAGCAAACACAAAGTGGCTATTATTAGAAGCGAGATGCAATGACCAGCTAATCCGTCATTCCCCTTTCATTTTATGATCCAAACTGAGCTTTATATAACTTTGTTGCCTATTCAAATTGTTGTACAACTAATTGATGTAATTAGCATCTTGTCCCTCTTTTTACGCTGGCAATTATAAGCCACCATCAGACCTACAATGAGAAACAAGAGATAGAACCAGGATTTTTCATCTAAAATAATAATAAAAAAAAAAGTCTTTCAGACAGAAAAAAAAAAAAAAAAAAAAAGCACAGGTCTTTCCAAAAGGGGTCAAGGAGGGAAAAGATTCTAAACTCTTTTTTTCTCACCCCTTGCATGTTACCTTTAAAGAGTGAAATGTTTAGTAATTTTTTAACAAGAGGTGGAGACTGGATGCAACTTTAGGATTTTAACCCTCAAGCTCTCTCCCTAAAAGTAGCAGCTTTCCTGGTTGTGTCAGTAAGATGAACAGCCTGGAATCAGGGAGCTGTCTCCAGGGCCTCCCAAATATGAGGATTTACTTTCTTTCTTCAGCAGGTGTTTTAAAAGACACTAAATCTGTCCATCTGTTGGAGTTTAAAAATCCAGCAGGACTGGGGATAAAAGAACAGCAAGAAAGATACTACGTTTCTTATTGTTACCTTTCTCCATGAGGCTGGTTTAGGTTTCCACCCTAAAGCAAGTTTATGCCTGTGGTTTCTCTTGAGTTGAAAAGAGTATTGCACTTAATATTATCCATCTCATGCGGAAGAGGGGAGGGATTTCCACATTTACACCAAAAAATAAGTTCAATCTGGTCTTGAGCTCTTCCTCCAAAACGAGAAACCCAGAAATGTCATGTCACTTACCTGTATTTTGGAGCTTTTATCTCTTTTTCCAGGGGGAAAGGCAGAGAAAGGACATAGAGATTCACTGAACTGGGTTAGAATTTGCAAACTTTCATCTACTTAAGCCCCTTGTAATGGAGCAGCTATTTCACAGGAAGCCAAATGCCCCAAACAACCATTTCATCTCCTTTCCCAGCACAACTAAACACACTTATAGAGTTCAGGGTGATACTGGGCCATCTTCTATGCCTCCACCCACTATCCCCACTAACAAGACCATTTCCCTCTACCCATCTCAGCATCTCCCAGGGATGAACCCAGTAAGGAGTCTCCAGGCTCTGCAAAGAGATGAGATGGTTTTACAGTGCAAGCTGTGGATCTGCAAGGTTCTCGCTGTGGAGCTGAACGAATCCCATAGTAACTGCATCAGCTTAGAAGAAAAAAGGAAAAATTGAACTTTGCTGATTTCCTCAGCCTTGGTTTCTCCTCGGCCCATTCCAATGCTTTAAGAGGTTAAAAATAATGATTTAAAACCCGTGAAAATGTGATAAATTTATAAAGGAAATAAAAAGCAAAGGTGAGGGAAGGAAGGAGAAAAATAAAATACAGGGGAAGCAGAAAAGGGAGGGAAAGGGTGAAGAGATATAAAAAGTGGGAGAAGGGAAAACAGGAGAAAAAGGGAAATAAAAAAGATAAAAGGTGATAGAAGAGGAAAAAGAAAAAGAAGGATGGAAACAGGGAAACAAAACAAAAAAAGGAAGAGAGAAAAGGGGAAGATAGTGAAAAGGAAACATGAGAGGTAGAAAAGAATGGGAGAAAGGAGAAGAAAGGGAAAAGAGAAAGAGGGAAAAAAATATAAAAGAAGGCAAAGAAGGAAAAATGGGAAGAAAACAGAAAAAAATGAAAAGTCAAAAGAAGGGGAAAATTAATAAAGGGGAAAAGGAGAAGGGGTGAAGGGAAGCGAGAAGGAAAAAAGACAGGAAGGCTGGAGGGGGAAAAGAGCCGGCCGGGAAGTGGCATCTGCCCACGGACCCGGCGGCACCTGGGGCGGGAGGGGTGGTGGTAGGCGGTGCGGTGGGGCCCCGCCCCGCGCAGAGAGGCGGTGGAGCGGTGTGGAGGGGCGCGGGGGCTTGTGGTGTTACCTCCCTCTTTTTTTCCCTCCTTCCTTTTCCTCCTTCTCCTCCGTCACTGGATGCGCGCAGCCTGGTGCCGGGAGCGCAGCGCAGCGCTGGCCGCTACCGGAGCGCGGTACCCCCCTGCCCGACGTGGGCAGCATGGAGCCCCCTGTCCTGGGCGTCGTGGTGCCGCTGCTCGGCTGGCTCCTCTCCCCGGTGAGTCCGTGCTCCGGGCCGGGGTGGGTTGGCCCCGCTGAAACCTCGCTCCCCCGGCTCTCGGGGTGACAGGCTCCGCTGCGGGCAAACTTTGGGCAACTTCGGAAGCGCTGTCGGTGCAAGGCAGGTGTATCTCTGTTGGGTTTCCCTCCCCTCGATAACCTCGGAATCAGTGATCGCTTAATGTTCCTTTCGTTCATGGCATGTCTCCTTTTCGCGAGTGAGATTTCTCGAGCTAGAGGAATTCTCTTTGGGGGTTAGTGTTTTATTTAGGACTGGCTCTTGGTTTCGCTGTCATTCAGGTTTGCAGTCTGGCTTTCGGTTTGCTTTAGTTTTTGTTTAGGAGCTCTATCGTTTAGTGCACAGCTTCCCCCCACTCCAAACCAGAGGATAACGGGATGAGGATTCCCTGAGACAATGCAGCTGCAGGGCAGAGGGCTCTCGGATGGGACCTTCCTCTTGTTGAAGACCAAGTAGATGCCCATGAGAAGTTCAGCTAAGTGCTGCTCTCTGACACTAAAACCTCATGTGGATGCACTGCTTGAGGAAAGAGCAGGACCTGGGAGCAAAGGATGTGATTTCTGGCTGCTGTGTCCCTCCTGTTTGTAATTTCAGTGTTTGCAGGTCCCTGACTGGGGCAGTGCTGCTTCGTCCCCCGCTGCAGATGGCTCATAGCACAGCGCAGAATTAGCAAACGGGATTGTTTCTCCTGGAAGTGGGGCTGTGTGCGCACACGCACGCACGTGTGCACGCAAAAGCTAATGCTCTCCGCAAACAGCGCAGACACGGGGTTCTGCATATTTCACTGGGGCTTTGCTCTTGCAGCTTGTTTCCTTACAAAGTGTAATTCCTACTGAGACCACAGTACTGGGCTTGGGGGGAGGGACACAATACATTAGGTGTTGGCTGTAGCTGAGCTTTCCTCTCTCACTTCTAGTCTTGTGCCACACTTGTTTTCTTCTTTGAAAGGTGAGGTTGCCATACCAAAATCCTGTTGGGTTGGGTAGGGTTGCAAGTAGCTTCTGTTAGCTCTGCTTGACTGGTGACAGTGCCTTGCTCAAAACTCCCCTGTTCTCCAGTGAGCAGAGTTGGACTAACCAAACCGAGCCTCTAAGAGTGGAAGGTAACCCTGGTTTGTCACTGCAAACTTCCTTTCTTCTCTCCTTGCTCTTAAAGAAATGAGACAAATGGGCTTATTCAGTTTTTTTGTCTGTCACCATGAGCCATCCATCTGCATCACCACAGACTTTCTTTGAGGAAGAACACGCTGGGAAAACGGATTAAAGTATTAGAGAAAAAAAAGATCAGGCAGTTAGTTCCTGGAATCTACAGACTTTGCTTTAGGGAAGATCCAAAATAGCTCGTCCGGGGCTGGAGCTGGGGAAATGAGAAGGGGGCAGCACTCCAATCAGCTGCTGGAGTTGCTCCAATTCTTGCTTTCAGTGAAGCCCATGGCAAAAATTCCATTTCTTTTAATGCTGTCCTCTGAGGCCTGATCCTTCAGAGGGTTAAGTAACGTAGTCTGCTGAAGTTCAGTATGCAGGATCAGGCCCTTATGCTGGTGCTCTTGGGTTGACTGTTCCTATCAGTAAACTCAACCCTTTTTAAGGCTCTGAGAAAGTGGCAGAGCACAGCCTAGGTGCAATTCTGTACTGGTTTCTTTTCAACCTTTTTATTATCATGTTGTTCAATACTTTAACTTACTTCCTTGCCCTAGGTTTAGTGGAACTGCTGGTTGTTTTCTCATTCTTCCATTGTGTTAATGTTCCTGGGACCTGGTTCATACTAGTGGGTTAAAAAGATTCACATGCTTCTTATCAGCGTTGATCTGCAAGGTGACTAATACTGAAGTGCCTCAATGCTAGAGAAAATCCCTGTTGTTTGTTTCCCCCTGTTGTTTGTTTCTGTTTAAACCTGGGATTCAGTACTCATTTTTAAAGCAGAAGTTAACTGCAATTGTAACAGCCTGGCTCTGGGAACTACAGTGGCATAGCAGAGGTGAGGTTCTTTTTTTCCCCCTCCTAAGTTATTGTGATAATTTTTATTGGTATGTCCTTGGAAAAACTCTGAATGAGAAGGATTGGCTGATCAAGAAGTTCAGTGCTATAAAACTGCTGCAGCCATGTGGCTTCTAATTGCTGTTATAAACTTTCACCCTGGCCTCTCATGATGTACAAATGTGGAAAAAAGGAAATTGGGCAAATCTTATTTGCTGCTGTTCGTCAGACCATGCTTGCCAGAGACCTGCCTCCTGCAGAAGTTAGCTTGTGACATTTAGAAGGCAAGTGCGGAAGTAGGTGATGATGGCGGCATGGTGTGAATCTAGAATAATCCCTATTGTGTTCTAGTGGGTCGGTTTAACATTTTAGGGCTGTAACTAAAATAATCTGGCCCAGAGAGCTACAAATTGGACTATTTTTTTTTTTTTCACTGTGTCTAGTGAATGAGGCCTTGGCACCATTTGCCCAGAGAAGCTGTGGCTGCCCCATCCCTGGCAGTGTCCAAGGCCAAGTTAGATGGGGCTTGGAGCAGCCTGGTCTAGTGGAAAGTATCCCTGCCCATGTCAGGGGGTTGGAGGATCTTTAAGGTCCCTTCCAACCCAAACTATTCCATGACTCTGTGGATAATTCAAAGCAGTTGGTGGATTCTACATGCCTTCAGACCACAAGCTAGTTGAATTAGCCAAATCTGTCCAGCTGGTGTAATTTATGCTTTTCAGAGTTTGTATTCTATTCCTGCCGTAAAGAAGCCACATGAAGTGGTGGAAAGGAGTCTCAGTGTTGAATGCTGGAAATGGGGTCATTTTAAAAAACAGCCACTTGAGCTGTATCTGTATCTCTTTCATGCTCTTGACTGACAATCTGCAAAGTGACATAAATGTATTTAAAACAAAGCAATCAATATTTTTGGCTAAAAGGCTAGGTACTTGCTGGAATCTTTCCGTCTGATTCCTGTATCCAGCACAAAGATCCTTTAGCAATAGCAATGTGTTTAACAAAGGCCTTGCCACAGAACCTCAGCATATTACTAGGTGTATAATTTATTAAGTTTATACATGTGTAAATGCATGACTGACTTTATTTAGGAGAACTAGTTGCCCAGCACTGGGTAGATCTGAATGTCTCATTGCTTCTCTATAGCACTGAAAGTTGTCAGAGTGCATGTTTTCACCAGTACGTATACTTTAGAAGCTCTTATTTAGAGCATAACAAGGCCAAAGAGTAAAATAAGCAAAGCCACAGTATCAAAGGAGAAAAAATCCTATGCAAAATATTCAAGGCTATTCCCAGCATTGTGTTACTGTTACTCCAGCCTACGAGTGTGTCAGCAGGGGGTTTCACGCTGTAATTATCACACCCTGTCTGCAGCTGAGAGGTCTCTTTCAATCATGAAAACTCTGGAGAACCAGAGAGAAGGGAATTGTGGTGTGTTGTGAAAGGAGAGGAGTACACCAGGGTGTTTTTTAAAAAGTGAGATGGCTGCAAAATGCTCCACATCAACAGGCAGGTGGGACCATGGACAGAGAAAGCTGCCTGGCCTGTGGGTTTGGGTGTGTACATGTAATTTCCCCTTTTTACAGCACTTTAAAAATACTCTGGTTCAAACTCCTTCCTGTTGTAAGATCAAAAGCGGTGCAACAGCCAGAGGGGCTGCACCAGGTAAAAATGCGAAGTAGAGTGTGATGGGTTTTGTTCTAAGTGTGTCCACTGCTGACTTGTGAGGTTACCATAACGTTTTGTTCTTATCTTCATTGTTTTATAGTGGCATGACTGTCCTGAGTGTTTTTTGTCTTTTCCCACTTAAATACCCAAGGAAGGGTCCTGGTACTTGGTAGATGCAAAGCAGAGAGCTGCTTTGCACATTTTACACATAGGCAATTAGGACATAACTAAGTGATGGGACAAAGGTCATGAAAGAAGTGTTTCAGCTCTCCCAAGGCACTGACTGCAAGGCTGCCTGCCTTGGAAATGGCAAACACACAGAGTTTCTGTCATTTTTTGGAGGGGCGGGGAAAGAGAAATAAAAGAGTAAGATTGCTTATGCTGGAGACCATCTGTTAAAGGAAAAAAGCTATTGGAAAGACTGGTATCTTGTCAAAATCAGTCTTCTACTTGCCACATCATATGCTGGTAGAACTGGAAAATTACCTGATATTTGGGCTAGCTTGTAAATGCAGATCCTTGTTGGAGATGGAAAAATGATGGAAAACAGACAAGAAGGATATCTCCCTGTTCAGCATCATGTCCTATTTATTGGCAGTCTGAGGAAGGGCACCAGACACTGTCTAGATCAATGAGACCCAAGGCAAGATGATTTGGTTTCCTTTTCTAAATCGGAACTGAGCACGCTTGGAGGAGATTTGTCAGACTGCATGGCATCTGTGGCTCAAGTTCAGGAAAGGAGTCAAATTATCTGTACAGAATGAAAACTGTTACTCAAGTTTTGATGAGGAGCAGGATTTAGCTTGGTTTTATGAACACAATAGGTCACATCCTGCCCTCAGACCAAATCAGCACAAGCATGGCAGTGTCATTTCACTGTTGCAAATGGGATTGCTGCTGCATCATGCTGGCTCAATGGAAATGGATACGTGGTTTTCCAATGCCTGTGAAAGATTATGTGATTAAACATATCCTGATTCTCTGGTCTCATCAACTTTGTCTCTTCTGTATTGGAAAGAAGAGGAAAGTCCTGTGTAGGATCAAAAATCTAGCAAATCCAGCCAAGAAAAATACTCAGTCATGGGCCAAAACCACAGAAAAAATGGTCAGAGATGCCTGGAGACCCTAGAGCAGGAGGGGATGGAGTTCTGGCCCAGCAGGTGGGATGGAAGGCATGGAAAGACAGATAGGCAGGTCAGAATCTCCTGCTCCTTCCATGAGACTTGCTGAGCTCGCCTGTGCTCTGGCAGTGATTTATCTTCCTGCCTTGTGCAGCCAAGTAGAGTTTCCCTCAGTGAGTGTTGAGCTCTTGCTCTTTCACTGCTCCCTCCCTTCCACACTCCCAGATGTTTTTCAGAAGTCATGAGCTCTCACAGCTTCATTTGAGTGGGAACTGAGCCAAGAGGGAAGATGTCTTTGCCTTTGAAAACATGAACCCAGAGGACTGCAGTAGAATTAAAACTGGACCTGTTGTTTCAAGGTAAGAGAGGGGCAGGAGAGTGATGCCAGCCATCAGACTGGCCTCTGTCCAAAGCTAACAAAGCTAATGCCATGGCAAAGAGGTCCTGTGCGTGGCTGGGAAAGGCTGTTCACCATCTGAGCGGTCATCTTGTCACTGTTCCCTTTTGGGGCAACCTGCAGAATGCTTGGCTTCATGCCTGACCACAAGGAATTTCTCTGTAATGATTCATCTCTTGAGCTTCACCTTTCACATTGCAATGACCCATAATGCAGGGAGAGTTCATGCATTAGTACTCAGAAAAATCCCTTGGGAAAGGTTTGAATATGATGGGCTCCCCAAAGGCACCTTTTGCTTGGATGCTCCTTGCATTGTTATACAGCCCTCATATTTGTTGAATGGAGGGATACCAGTCGTCTTTAGCTTTGGGGTTTCTTTTGGTTGGTTTTTTTTTTGTCTTTTTTTTTGTTTGTTTGTTTTTGTTTTGAAAACGGAATAGCTTCTGAAGTTGTAAATAAAAGCGCAAAGTTCCCTTCTGATAAAGATGTTGTTAATAAAAGACCAAATGTTTCTGTCCTGGAACTTCAGCTTTATTAGAAGCATCTACTGGCTATTAGCTTTGCTACAAATTACATTTAAACTGCTTAGCCTCATGCATAAACCCTAATTAGGGAAGAGCTATAATAGCAAGAGCACTTATGTTTAATAATTGCCAATCTGCACAAATATAAATAGCCTGTGTGAGCACAGCTTGACCCCCTGGAGGCAAGCAGGTAAGGTTAAGAGGCAGGAGCAGGTGTGATTACTTCTTTGTTGTTATGGTCCTTGCCTCTGATATTCTTTTCCCCACTCATCTGTCAGTCATGCAGATGCAAGGCTGATGCAGTGCCCTGAAGTCTGTGCAGCCCTGGTGTGAAGTTAGTGTAGGTGATATCAGAACTCGGTTCTGTAATTTTTAGATGGTTGGCTTATAAAGCGAATTTAGGGACATTTTCATGCACAGGAGTGTGTGTTGTGGATTGCTTGAGGCTGGAAAACACACATTAGTGCTGCTTTACTGGCTGTTTATTGTGTCAGATTTTATCTACGGCACTAACTTTATATGTATAGCATTTCCGGGACTTAAAAGACTACTTTAGCTTCTGAGCTGCACCTGAATTTTGGCGACCCTGATTTACTTTAACAAAGTCACTTTTCCAGTCAACTGAAACAATGGATGCTAATAGCCTTAAACTTCTTCATTAGTCACATTAGGTAGATTTCTCACCCTCAGGGCAGTCGCTAACTATCCATTTCACTGTTTAGACTGTTGGGAGATGAGAGATTTACACTTCTGTCATTTGCATTTACATTCAAGTGTTAGAACTGAATGGGGGATATTTTCTAATTCAGAGCCAAATCGGAATTATTTTCTGATGCATTTCACTACTGGGCTGAACAACAAATTTGGTGATGCTGTTTTGATAAACTCTTCTGGATGTCTTGACGTCATTGATTTGTATTGATTTAAGGGTCAGGAGAGACCAAAGGAACTGAATAGAGAGACCAGAACTCTTTGCTGAAACGTTATCCCCATGATCTCCTTTCTTTTGCAGCAGGCTCAGGGATGTTCCTACTCCTGACAGTTGGGAAGCTTAATATGAGCTCCATGTTCTTTTAATCGTTATTCCTGTAAAACTGCATCTCCTCGCGG
>JBCJKH010061980.1:11202-22134 GCA_039877255.1 Loriculus beryllinus
ATATGAGCTCCATGTTCTTTTAATCGTTATTTCTGTAAAACTGCATCTCCTCGCGGGGGGGGGAAGGGGGGGAAGGAATTGTCTGTTTGAATAAAATTCTTGTCTGAAGTGGAAGATACCAGTGCTTCATGTCTCTTTTGCAAAGCTGAAATATATTGGGTGTCTTTTAAAATTATGTTTCTTTGAGGCTCCAGCCTTGATTCTGTGTTTAACAGATGTTCCAATTAATACCTGGTAATATGTAACATCACAACCAGTATCTGAACAGGGAACATCTCCAGGGTCTTTATAAATGTCATTGTCTGTCACAGCTAATCAGTCTGTGAGCTTCCGTGCAGGTGTCCTCGGAGAGGGATTCCCTTTGCAGAT
Organism: Loriculus beryllinus; assembly: GCA_039877255.1. Taxonomy (NCBI): domain Eukaryota; kingdom Metazoa; phylum Chordata; class Aves; order Psittaciformes; family Psittacidae; genus Loriculus; species Loriculus beryllinus. The sequence continues at coordinate 11,572 of JBCJKH010061980.1, forward strand.
TAGGACACCTACAGTTCAGCACTGCTGTGTACGTGTGACCCAGATGGTCTGAACTCTTGCGGTGGTCCGCAGTGTTGTCGGGTTCAGTTTGGCTGCTTGCTCTCAGGCATTTCAGGCCATTTGAGATATAGGAAGATACCCCATTATGCCACATAGTCCCTTTCTTGAGAGTATCAAACCCTTGCAGATACTGTGTTATCTGGCAATCCCATGTGGATGCTGTGAACACAGAATATAAAGGTATCTCAGATGGCGCTGTGTGCCTCTGTTGGGTACCTTTTTGAATTCTCATTGACTACAGCAGTAGCTCAGTCCTCAGGTAGACGCCCACACTTAAGAGATCCTAAGCTGCAAGCCGAAAGCCTCCCCAGGTATCTTTCGTGTTGTGTAAGAATGCAGAGAGAAGAAAACCTGCTCATGCTGAGCTTTTCCCTGCAGCCTGCTTTATTCATTACTGAAAATCAGCTTTTATTTCAACTTTCCTAAGTGGCCAGGCTGCTGCGGTTCAAACTTAAAGAAAACATCCTTTTACAAAGCAAAAAGGAAACAGTTATATATACTTAATATGTTGGCCACCCCTCAGAAATTAAAATCCTTAACAGTGTTGTACTTTGACAACAGAATGAAAACCTGTTTCAGTGCTGACACAGCATTTTTAAGTACTCAGCTGGGAAACAGCCAGAATCGAAATTTGCTTCTCTTCCACCTTTATTCTGCGGTAGCCAAATTTAATTCTTATTTTAAGTGAACGTAGTGGTTATGGGTTTGGGTTGGTTTGGGGTTTTTTTGTTTGTTTTTTTTTTATTGGTGGGGAAAGGGTGTGTTTTTTGGTTTTTGGTTTTTTGGGTTTTTTTTTGGTGGGTTTTTTTTATGCTTTCTTTCCTATTACAGACCCCTGTCTATTTATCAGAAGAGAGGCGAACCTGTTTAGGAAGTTCATCCCGTTCCCGTTCTTGGTTGTGTGGGACACATGTAGTCACTGTTTAGAATTTATTATTTATTTACTTATTTATTTATTAATTCATTAAGTCACCTTTTGCAGCTCTTAGGAGATTTCAGAGCAGAGATTAAACCGCACTGCCCTGGCAGGTACGCTTTCTTGCAGAGGGAGGGAGTGAATGAAATCCTCCCCAGGACCATTCTGCCCTTTCCCAAAGGAAAACTTCTCAGCCATGAAGCTGCAGCAGCGCTGGCTGATGTGGTTGCCTGTATCCTGCTGTTAAAGCTGCTTCATCCTCCTTGCCATCAGGGATTGGGCTCAATCCTGAGCTGTGCTCGGTATTTCTTGACTGCTTTTGCCCTTGCAATTTGGGGCTAGTAATCTGGGACAATTCAACAAGGAATGCAAAGGGATGTGGCTGCTTTCTTCCCCTTGCTGAGGCCTGCCATGCAGGGGTGATGGAACCCTTCAGCCAGTCTCTGCTGGCTGAGGATCCCTCTGGGACTCCTTTCTGTGTGGAGGTCACAGGGTTTTCTTATTACCCTGGGGTCATTCCAAAGCAAGGTGAAAGTGCAAAAAGAGCTAATGCTGAAACAAGCCTCTTGTTTCCTGCAATGTCTGCATCCATCTATTTGGTTATTTTTCATTTTCATCCAGGTTCTTAAGCAAAATTAGGCTTTCCCAGCTTTTTTTCACGATATAACCAGGTAGTCTTTTTGCTTTACATACTCAAAGGCAGAGAAAAATGCTGCTGCTGAGATGGTTCCCAGCTTCACAGGGCACTGAAAGGAAGCCAAACATTATGTGAAGAATTACTTGATGTGCCCAAGTGTCAACTGCTGGGCTGCTTGCAGTTTTGGGGGGATGACATTAAACACAGCTGCAGAGATGTGTGGGTCTCGGCTATGCCATGCACCTAATTCCAGTGCTGCAATGGTTCCTTTCAAAGGATTTTCCAACCCCTTCTGTTTTGCTGAACTCACTGACTCTTGTACAATGTCCTTTTTGCAGTTTTTCTGTGCAAAGCATTTTCTCCCTGCTGGAGCTGGTGCTTTGTGACTGTGACAATTCTTGTTTCTTCATCCTCTTCAAACAGTTTCTTTTGCAGCATCAATTTTGGCAAATTTAAACTTTGCTCCTCCATGTCCTGCTCTCTCTTCCTTCCCCTGGGAAGTCATACGTGTTTCAGCAAACAACATGTCAAAGGCTTATTTTCAGGCTGTTTGTGTACAGTGCAGATGAGGCAAGGTTTGTCGGGAGAAATAACAGCTTATATTGGAGCAACTGAGATACATAAAAATAAGTATTTATATATATAAATATAAAATAAAAATATGTACTTCTAAGGCATAACAATACTTCCTGAGGTCTGAAAGAGAAATAGAGCTGAGTAGCTATTTGGGTTAAGTCTGAAGATGTTTATCAGTGGGACAACATGGAAAAAAAGTGTGCTGGTTGGAGAGACAGTTTTATTGCAAAACCTTTGCTACCAGCCTTCTGTGTTACAGACTGACAATGTATCTCAGAAAGCCAAGCTCACAAATTAACATTCATGGTTCTGCTGGGTATTTAAAATCTCAGACTCAGTGAGGACACAGATTTTTATGACATACCACCGTTTTTTTCATGTCTGGCTACCTGCTAGCTTCTTGCTGTCACAGTGGTGATAACTCTTGCCCACCCCTGCAGCTCTACAAGGTTTGATGGTGCTACAAACTCCTTTCTTGCTAAGTGATTTGTTACCTCTGCAGGTGCTAATTACTCCTCCCCCCTCCCTATAATTAACAAACCTGACTAAATTCAGACCAATTAGTTCAAACTTACACATAGCCTGCAGTTTCCTGTGTGTTTTAGAGTCAGAGCTTCAAAAGTTTTTTTTCTTTCTCTATCTGGTTTAGTCTGTCTAATAAAAAAATAATTATGTGCCATATATCAGTAGTCAATCATGGCTGTAATAGCTCTTAATAAAACTGTGGTGTGAGATGTTACCTCTAGAGATCCAGTCATCTTGGTCCCTAGCTCTTGTGGAGACACGAAGTTGGATGTCTGTCAGTGGCTCAAGTTGTGCTGGAAGTGTGTGATCTGCACTATAATGGAATTTACATAGTGATATGAAGAGATTCCTAATGTTGACATGTGTATCTGTTTCCTTTCACCTTGACTGTTTTTTCGTTTGGATCTTCAAATTTGGGAATATAAGGCAGCAAAAACCTTTTTGTCTCCTTGAGGTCTCTGCCAGCACAGGGCTCCTATTGCATTTATGTGGTTTTAGCTTTCACTTCTTGAAGTTCATTTTTTGCTGTGTTCCTTTGACTAGGAAACTGTGGTTAAACTAAGTTAGACAAGTCTTGATGGTTTTGTAGATGGAAAAGAAATTAAAAGTTGGAGCCTACTACCTTGGGTCTACTTGACCTGAGCCTCAGAAATGTCTTAAGAGATCAGTAAGCATCTGGAAATATTTTTAAACCTAGCTATGAAGCAGGAGCTTTGGTTGTCTGCTCAATTTAATTTTATTTATTTTTTATTATGTATTGTTGTTACAGGGAGATAAACCAGCCATGATTTATTTAAGGGACATCTTCCAGAAACACTAAATTCAGTTGTGGAAGAATAGCTGAGTAAAGAATTGAGTAAAGGTTGCAGTTTTCGAAAAGAAAGACACTTAATGTCATTGACAGTACTGTATTTACTCTTTGGAAGAAGAGATGCAGAAGGGAAAAGAGTCCAAGTGGCTGTTGCGTGCTGTGATCGGGGCCTCAGAGACTGGCCAGGATCCAATACCAGTGATCCCAGCATGGTATTGGCCTGGAGGTATGGTGAGGGCTAGGATGAAGAGAAAGGAGGAGGTTGTAGTGGAAGGGCAGCCAGGAGCAATGGGTCAGAGAAACATGAATGCAGCAGTCATGAACTTTAGCTGCATAGGAGTTAGGAACCTCAGCCTTTATGTAGATCCATTATGGAGCAATCCCACATTTGAGCTGAGTCTCTTGTGCTGGTTGATCACTAAGTCTGCTGATCCCACTTGAATTGCTGCTATCTAGCAGTATCCCAGAGCTGTAGCACTCCTAGGGACAGCCTGTGCTGGGAACACTGAGCAGTCTAAGTGCAGTTGTTTCTCCTCTACTGCCTTAATTCCAGCACGTTTTTTCTCTGCATAGTGCTCTAACAGTGTTATTTCTTCTCCTGTTCCTCTCTGCTGTCGATCAGACAGGATTTGTTATTGCACAACAGAAGTCATCATCATAATAAAACAGCAGCTGTGTCTTTGATACAGTCTTACTTTCTTCACTACTATAGGACTGCTGAAAAGTCAAGCTTCTTTTTCTAGAATGGGTATTAAAATGCTTGGCAGGTTATGTTCTTCTACTTTGTAATTATTTCTTCTCTGCCAGTTCACCGCTCAAGCTTCCTGGGCTGTCAGCTCTGGAAGCAAGTATTAAATATATATTGCTGCCCTCGGAGGAGGGCCCAACCAGGCAGAATACAATGCATCTAAAAATAGATGCTTATTTGTCTTGCAGACTAGCCTGGGAAGAAGTACAGGCAAGAAACAGTGTCCAATGGTGTAACCATGAAAAGAAGGAGATCAACCAGTAAATTCAACTACAGCTGTAGAAAGGCAGTAATTCAGGCACCAGATGAAGCTGAGAAGCTCTGAGTTTGGTTCCACTCTGTAAATGAGCTTTCTGGGAGGGGTGGTTGTGCAGCTCAATGCCTAAACCCAGTCTGGAAATGAGAGAAATATGCTTCCTTTACTTGCAGTTAGTGTTTGGCTAGATTAGACTTGGAAATTGATGTTGTGGGGTTGATGTGGTTACCTCTGTGCAGTTGTATTGACGTTGGAGAATGGAATCATCTTCTAGAGTAAAGGGCTAGCTCAGGTGCAAGGAGTGTTTGTATGCTCAATGGGATTGAATTTGGTTGGGTGTAGGAAGGTTTGTAGCAGTGAGGGGTGTGAGATGTTAGAAGAGCCTGCCAAGAGCAGCAGTGGGAGCCAGAATGCCAACATCTTGTGTGATGGAGGTTGGCCCGTTTCTGAAAGAGATGTGTTGACTGTCACAGAGGCTGCCTCAGGAGAAGCCTTCCTATATGATGTGTATTTTATTCAGCTGCTATGCCAGGAGAGCAGTTGGTGTGATACTGTTCACAATGCAGTGCTCACCCTCCTGCTTAACGAAAAACCTAGCAAGGCAAAACTGTCTTTAACAGGAGCAAGGCATTATGGCAATATGGATCTGCCTATCGTTACAGGAATAGGAGGTTGGTCAGGCTTGACAAACACATCTATGTTTGACTGAGACTGGTACAAGTAGGAGATGGAAACAGATCATTTTGGGAAGCTACTGGTTTGTTGAGAGACGGGCAGGATCTCTCTGGGGTTTCAGATAGTCCCCCCAGTGTTACAGCTTTGACAGTTCTTTGGTGAGAAGGTCCCACCAATGATGAGAGTCTTCCCCTCAGTCTGTTCATGTTTTGAAGTTAGGGTGAGTGCATTTGGGTATGCTGCAGGATACATTTCTGCTGCAGAAACCCAAGGCTAACGGGATGACTTAGCTCTGTGTGTGGCAGTGGGCACTGCTCTCTCCCACTGTTGCCCCTTCTTTCAAGAGATCCATCCACAGTGGACTCACGCCTTCTTGTGCCAGCCCAGCAGTGTCATTCATAATTCAGTCTGTCATGGAGATAGATCATAGCCATGAAAGTCAGTAAGTGTTTTGTTACGGAGCAGAGGCAGTAAAAGGTTTTCATCAGGATGACCCTGGCCATACGCTCAATGTTCAGCCGGGGGCTGGTTTGACAGTCCCAGCAGGGTGTTTCACAGAGCAGATTTAGTTTGTTTCCTGTAAACGTTTGTTTCAGATGGAAGGCAGAAGAGGATTAATATTTTTGATTGCTCTCCTAGGAGCAATAGGGAGTCTCTCCCAGATCCTTCACTCTGCGCTAAAATAGCAACAGCAGTGGTGCGTCTCTCCAGAGAAGATGTGGTCAGCCGTCTCTAACTGCACATGCACAGAGGCATGCACTGCTTGCAAGGGATAGGCAGTTGGGTGAGAAATTTAAAATTGATGTTGTACACCAACAGCGAGGTCTGCATTGGGGAAACCATTGCACTTACGTATGCACAGCTTACCCAGTTAGTGGCTGTAGCTGACCACTGAGTGGGTGGTGCATGGTTACTGTGAAATGAGATTTAATTAGTCCCAAAGCCAAGATGTAAAGAGCCTTGATTGCTCTATTCGCAGTAGACCTTGGTGACCATTTGTCTTCCAAATGTGTTTTCCTTAACAAAAAATTGCTAACCTTTCGCATGATGAATATTTTCAGAAAGGTGGGGTTTTTGTTTGTAAAATTGTAGTGTGAGATGTTTATCCTTGGGGATTTTAATTTGTGATTGATGGGGGAGGAAGAATAAAGTAGCTTTCCTCTTTTTTTCTTCTCATCAAGAAACTGGATAAGTTCACAAGTTCTGTGTTATTTTTCTTGACAGAAGACTGAATAAAGAACATAACCTTGCTTTTTATGGTTTATTTTTAAACTTTTTTTTTATGTAAGAGAATGGTCAGAATATGCCATACCTGTAAACACTGACACGGCCATTTCTGGGAAGGAAGGAAATTCCAGTTTACCTGTTTGCAGGTTGGAAGACTGACATGCTTAGAGGAGGGTTAATGATCTGTGTTTTAGATCATAGATCAGATAGTGGAAGAATTTTGTTTGAAAGCTTTTTGATCACAACTATCAGTTTGAGGCAATTCTGTCTTAGAGGCTGGGGATCTCTAATTCTCTTCAACAGCAGCAGATTTAATTGGAGAAGAAAGTTTCCAGGCCTGGGAATATAATATAGAATGAAGTCTACAGTTTTAAAATATTTAAGAATCTAAGAAAGCTATGACTAAGGAAATCAAGGTCTTGGTGTCTCCTATGGGTTGTATCAGTGGATTACCCCCAAGTTATATTTTTCTGCATATAAACAGTGTGACTGAAAGCAGCACATCTCAGTGTTAGAAGGGAGAGGGCAGGAGGAGCTGCAAGGGTGAAATTGCATTTTCTTCATTACTTGGGAGATACTTGGAAATCAACGTGTCAGTTCTTGGGTTTGTCTGGGCAATGATTATTGCCTCTGTAATCCAGGATCTTGTGGCTGCAATGGTTTTACTGGAGCTAAAAATAGAGAAACTTTCCCAATTCAAATAGCATTTAAGATATCTCATTTCTGTCTATGAGGAAAACGCTGCTGAGTTCCTGTGACAGTGCTATTCTGATGGGAAGTCCCATAAGGTTATTGCGAACAGCATGGGTTCAAGACCTCAGTTCTAGCATCTGCCTCAACATCCCTTTCCCTAGCAGGAGCTGGCACTGAAAACAGAAAGATAAAAGCATGCAGGCACTCAGTCACATATTCGTTTGGCCCTAGGAATTTAACTAATAGTTGTGCTTGGGAAAATCCTACCCTGAGGTTTCCGTCCTCAGAATAAATCAGCTTAGTTTCGCTGACATTAACATTTCTGTGCCATGCTGTCTGAGGATCCAACTGTGAGATTAATGCTTGCGAAAACTGTTATGGAAGCAACCTTGGAAGGCTGAAACTCAAATGCAGGGCACGCAAGAGCAGTCTTTCCCCATGGTCAGAGGCTGTGGCACGTGAGATGTTCCTTGGGGAACACTTCAATCTGGGTGGGTGGCCCAGCTCATGTGGACCCATTCTTACCCATATCATTACCCATGAATTTTGTTGTCACCATATGAAGTAGCCTTTGGCAAAATAAGAGGACTCTAGCAAGAAGCCTGAATTATACGGCTTGGGGAAAAACTGGTCCTTAATGACTGGAGTGCGATGGTGGGATATATCTGCTAGGAAAGAGTCAGGTGTATGGTTTCAGCCTTTGGTCTGAGGGCACTTTGGAGACAGTGGGAAACTTTTCTTTTGTCTGTGAAGATAAATAATGACACAAGCCAAGGAGCTGAAATTAAATGTATAGATATTCTTTGTTTCCATAGGGAATTTCCAGTAGTCGGTAAATTAAAATGGGAGTGAATTGCAGCGGGTTCAGCCAGAGAGAGCAGATCTTTTTATACGGACTCTATATGTCCTATGTGACTTTTTCTGGCCCATAAATGGGGTGAGGAGAGCTGATAGGAGCACTCTCCAAAGGGTTACACATGGTTTGTCAGAGCGAGTTTGCTGCACAGCCTGGCTGAAGAATGGGGAACAGGAGGGCCAGAGGTTTCCACATTTCTTTTTTAATCAGTTAAGTATTCTTATTTTGATAAGCAAAGTATGATTTTAATTAAAAAGCCATTCCAGCTGGATTTAATTTTTGTGCCATTGAAGAGACAAATGACTGTGGCTAGAAAGAGAGAAAAAAAGCAAATAAAATTTACAGTCTTCTCTTTCCAAAGGCTTTTAATCTACAGTGGCTTGGATCCCAGGTCACGTGTAGGTTCCCTCCTCCTCTGAAGAAATGCTGGGATTTTTTTCTCACATCTTCTCAGCAGAAGTACCAGTAAGCTATCGCTGCTTTGGCTCCACATATTAAGGAGTTAATTGTGCCATCTCAGGGGGCTGCTGCACTCAGGGAGCCAACCTTGACCTTTGCTGCCTCCTAAACAACCTCTTTTCAGAGAAGAACTGCACCTTTCAATGTACATTTATGTTGAGTAATGCACTTCCTTCTATTTTTTGTCCCTTTCATATGCTGCATTTAGTTTTGCAGAGCAAAGCTTGAAGCTGGGCTAAATCTAGGGAACATTTAGCTTGTTAATTGAAAATGAGTGTACACCTAGGAGAAAATAAAGATGTCATTCTGTTCACTTATACTGTTTGGTTTTATCTGGTCATGCTGTTTAGCTGTGGCATGGGATACTGCTGTCAAATAACTCCAGTAACAGCTGTCTGATAGCAACTTGTGTCACTGAATTGTGAATGACACTCTTTTCCCAAAGGATGATGTACAAAAAGATCAACTGAGACCCAAACTGCAGTATGGTGATAATTATAAACTCCATCCAGGACTCTCCAAGGACTTGCAGATTTATTTTTTGAAGGTTTGGTTTTTGTTCCATTTATTCAGCCACAGGAGTATTTCCAGTCCATACTATAGTCAGGAGTGTTGCTGTAACTAGACGGAGCAGGATTGTTGAGTTTCATTTTCCTAAAGCACCTTGCAAACTCAGTTTTGGATAGGTAGCTGGACAGGCATGCTGGGAGTGTGCAGAAGTGAATGGCTTCTAGCCCAGGTTGACAAAGCTGTGGAGGAAGAGCACTCCTGCCTTGCTTGTGGTCTTGTGAGCATGTAAAGCACATCAAGTGACAGTAAATGCAGCTACGATTACTGAAATAATAGGCCTTATATTAAAGTATATGCCTCATAATAAGGTACTATTATTTGATTTTAGGCTTTGTTGCTTCTCCTGTTTCGGCACTCTGTGCCACTGCAGTGTCTGCTGTGTGATTCCCTTGATCCCAAGCCTGTAAATTTAGGAATTAAAGAGAGACAAAGCTGTATTTCCACACTTGGAGAAGCCATTTTCTCTCAGAATCACTCCTAGTTTGATAACCTATGAGGGGAGTACAAAGACACAGCTGTATCATGGTGCCAGTTTTGCTGCAGTTTAAAAGCATTTCAGCTTTGTGCTTGTCAAAGTGCCATAAATCCTCATATACAAATAATGCTTCTCAATAATGTGTGTAAGACCGGGAATAGGATGTTCTGGGCAGGAAGCAACCCTCTGGGGCAGGAAACCCACTGAAAGGAAGTTAGTGGCAAGAATCAGATGATGGTGAACTCAAATTTTTATTGAGGTGGGCAGGTATGGGCTTCTAAACAGAATATCCTCATTTTTCACTTGTCTAGCTGGTAGGCTGTGGAGCTGGGAAGAGCTTCTTAAGGACTTCTGCCCTCAGACATGATGCCTCTTGGCAGTAAGCTTCAATGCCTTGTCTTGAAGACAGCTGAAGCTAGCTGAAGCAAACCCTGCCATGGCAGTATGAGCTTGTGTCACTGACATGCATTTTCAGCTCTGACCATAGCTGACCCTCAAGGAAAAGGTTAAACTCTTCACAGGAAGAGTAAAGAAATTGGATTGCGAAGCACTGCAGATGTGTTCTGGGTCTATGTTCCCAGATTAACACCCAGATGAGTCTGATAAGCCATGTACAGTGCAACCTTACTTCATATAGATGTGCATCTAAGGTAGGAAGTGGTTTGAAACGCTGTCTTACAACACATCTGCAGTCATAGTAGTTGCACAATCTATTAGATTTTGTTAGGTGAAGCACATCCAAATTTGTAATTGGCAGATGCAGCCAGAGTTCACTGTGTCCCTGGCTCAGTACTGCAAGCCTGGGTTTGTAGGGCTGAGCAAACCCAGAAGTGATGGCATAGATGCTTTTGCAGAGGATAGCAAAGAAAAGAAAGAATGATGTCTTTTCCCTGGAACAGCAGGACAGTTCATTTGTTCAAGATGGATTTCTGTGTTCAGCTATGGGACCCTTGTTTTGAGTTCTGGGACCCCAAATGTAAGAATGATGTGGATCTGTTGGAATGAGTCAAGAGGAGGCCTTGGGAGATGATGTGGATGCTGGAGCATCTCTCCTATAGAGATAGGCTGAGAAGGCTGGG
>JBCJKH010061990.1:0-10189 GCA_039877255.1 Loriculus beryllinus
GTAGAGACAGATTTTTCTGAAATACGGTGAAGTGATCACCAAGAGACAGAACTTTATCAAATATACATTCCACTCAGTAAAAAGAATTAATGTCTTCTTAAAGGGAATAAAATATGAAAAAAATAATACAATATATAAAACCATTTACCTGGATTACGTACTTTTCATAAGACCCTAGAACAAATCCAGAGACAGCAAACATAGCTATATGATTATCTGATACTTTTGGTCTCAATTCTTTTTAAATACAAAACACAAAATGAAAAATTATAAGCCCAGCACTCCAACTGTATTATCAGAGCGTTGCAAGATATTTAAAATTTAAAAAGATCTATTCCATCTCTTCTACAAATAACACTTTCAATCTGCTGAAAGAAATGCTGAAACTCAGATGAAATAAATTAAAAAGGAGCAAGAGAAAGATAAGAAAATTAATCTGATGAGAACATGGAAGACAGCAAACAGTGTGGACCAGTCAATGGGATCAGTGAGCTGAAAGATAATATGTCATTATAAATCCCTAGTACCCTATAAGGATTTATGTCAGATTTGGGCAGGTTGCTTAAAAAAGTCATGCCTCAGTTCTCTACCCCTTAAACAAGAATATAAATGCCTCCATTTTAGGGATTAAAAAAGTTAGAATAATATAATTAATACTCTGAAAGTGCTTGGAAGCTACAATATTGATGTCTTCAAGCATGCTATTAGCAAGTAGCCCATGAAAGTGCAATACCAATCACTTACTGTGAATATAGGTGAATGGGGAATAAAGAAGACAAAAATAGGGACAAACAGCTGTGGCAAAAAATGTGACCAAATCAGTTAATTAAAAATAATAATAAAAAAGTAGCAGAAATCACTAATCAAAGTGAGCAGGGCTTATTTTGAGACGTACTTTAAAAATTACTACCCATGTATTCCTTCTCTCTCCCTCTAAAATTGTCCTAAAGTACAGACACACCGACACTTCCAGTCATGAGGCAGATTCCCTGCATCTCATGACAACAACCTGCTTATACAAATAAAAGCAAAGAGCTGTACTTATTCACTTATTGGCTTTGTACTTTAAAAGGCACTCGAATTTTTTAAACAAAGAGTGTATTTTGCGTAAATCACAGCAAACAGAGGTAGAATCATACTTCACATGTATGTTGGCTTCTTTGTGCCACCCAGTGGTTTAGACTAATACACCTTTCAGTTCAGCTGCAAAAACAACCGTCACGTTAGCTGGTAAATGCGAAACAATTTGGGGTCTACTTGAAATAAATAAATAAATAAACAAAGAAATAAATAAATAAGTACTGAGAGACATAGTACCAGCTAGCTTTGATGCTGGAGGAGCAGATGAGGCACATTTTGTACATGTCTTAGCAGTGTCATTTCAGGAACAAAGGTCAGGCCCACATAGCATCTTGATCTGACTTCTAAGACCCTCCTATTCCATTTTTACATAATTTGGGGGAACCTAGCATGTCAAGAGAGAAAACATATATTACAGGTGCCTTACAGCAGGACTTTCCAAAGGCAGGTTGAGAATGCCTTTGAGAAGTACAGACCTAGTGAGGGTAATTAAAGCTAACAGCTATGTAAAAAAAAATTATCAGTCTGTTAGCGTACATTATACTGCAAAGATTAATACAGCTATGGTTTAGCAGCGAGCGTCAGATTTCCACATAATGCTTTGGCCTACTTTCTAAAGAACTTTTATCTGGCTATAGACAGACTGTGAGGTTTGAGCTGTCTTGAAAATCTGACTCAATATGGTTACTTTTAGAGAGAAAACCAAACAGAATTAGCTTATTTATGGTCTGAAATAAACTGCAATCAAATGCAAAGTAAGGTCCATTCATTACAACTGAGCTGCATTCACTTTCATTATATCTGAATTTACCTAATTGCTTGTATAATTCCATTGTTCAAAGATAAGTAGATTTGAAAGGTTGAAATGTAAGTATTAAGAGAGGCAAAGACTTTAATTTTATAAATAAGAAAAATTCAACACAGGGCTACAGCAGACTTTTTTTTTTTTGGTTTTTTATTACCACATGAAAATTATTTTCAGCAGTTGTTTGAGAACAAAAAAAAAAAAAAAAAAGACTATAAGCTTATCTGTTAGTTTGCTAATTATTGTTAGAAAATTGAATAGAAGAAGGGTTATTTTTGCTTTTCAATTATCATTATTAGGGTCAAAACCGTATTTCCTTAAGCAATATTGTGTCTGTTCCAGGGCAAATGAAAAGCATCAAATATTTTTCACTGTCTTTGGTATCTGAAGTGCACTGCCTTTATAAAATGCAGTCACAGCCTTAAGAAATAGTTGAAGCAGGTGCTTCTTTATTTGTGTTTTGTAGAAAAGTCAATAAAAGGGTAAAGATACCAGGCCTGAAGAAAGAAAAGGTACAACATAGACTAACTATTTACACACTGAAGTATCTTCTATTTGGAAATTAGAATAGACATACAACTTCCTTATACTGGTCTGGGGAGGTTGGAGGGGCACAAGACAAGTGTGTGTATTTTGCTTTTGTCAAATCATTAGATTGGGGCTATGGAACTGTGAGAGCAATATAACTGAAAGGCTGAAAGGCAGAGCAGCAGAACAGCAAAGGGAGTAATCATGAGTATGTCTTCCAACAGTATTTAACAACTCATGTGGTTACTTTATCCAGAAGCAGGGGCAACTACAGTGGCAATAAAATAGGGGAGTCAACTTCTAGAGTAGCAGCATAACTAGAAACACAAAGATTTAGATGTTACTAATATTCTGTTGTTTTTACTGAATTAATTTGGATTTGTTTACAGATATCCTGTCAGGGAAATAGGCCTTGTTTTTTTACAAACAGCAAGTCTGGCCCCAGCACTAGAGTTTTTCTAGTTCTGAATGTAAACTGTGTTAATTGTATATCATATTCTTCTGCTAAAAGAAAGGGAAAGTGAAGGCACAAGTGAATAGTCTTTTCACAGTTTCAATACAGTAAATTATTCTTAATTCAAGCACTTTGTCACAGCTGTATTAATGAACCCCAGAGACAAACACAAGAAAAAATGGAAAAAAACCACAAACCCGAACCAAACCACAGTTTGGGGATGGGAAGCTAAACAAAACCCAAGTTTTCCCTGCTTTTTCCTTGTTTTTTCCTATTTGCCCCTCTCCCGTCCGCTGTCTTTGCACCCCCTTTGTACCCACTCTTGTTGGGTAGCCCAAAGGGTTTTTTGTAGTCAAGGTGTTTGTTTGCAATACTAGGAACAGCCTTGTCAACCTGTCGGCACTAGTATCTACAGGTTCCTCCAGCAGTAGGTTTTAAATATAAACAAAACTCCTTCAATCTCTCGTTTAATCAATCAAACAGCAATTTTGATTGAGGCAGGATGTATCCCAGTTCGCTTTTCGATTAGGACAGTTAAAGCAGACAAGGAGCAATGTGGGAGAGACTGATTTTAGAATGTGACAGTCTCAGGGATTATGCAATTATAGTTTACCATTGTCCCATTTAAACAAATGCTGCATCAAAATAGAAAATAAAACAGATTCTGTGAGTTAAATTAATCTTTACTGATGCAAGCAGTGCACCAGAATAATTTCAGTTCATGGATGTTTTTTCTTTGTTGCCAAAGTATCAACAATCAAGTATCTTTTAATATTTAAATTTTTTCTTGCAACCTCTTATACATTTATATTTATTACTATAATTTGTGCTATTTTTGTGTTACTCATCTCGGGCATAGTGATTCATTATGCTTAAGTAATTTTATGTAAGCACATTGCTGTTACACATGTTGTAACTGGGGATGAGTGCCACCATTCAGAGGCAACAGGACTGGTTGTGATTGCTTTTCATTAAACTTTTCTATCCTTTTCAGTTTATTTATCACAGTCTACTCAGTTCTGTTTTGCTCTTGTCAAAAGCTGCAATATATAAAATAAATTCAGAATAATTCCCTACTAATACTGTAGTTTATAACTGTAACTAGCGTCTAGTCAAGTTAAGCCTTACAGTCTTCTTTCACTCTAAAAGTTAGGATATCATAAACAACCTCATGAAATACAGGTAATTGCCTTTATAAACTTAGTTCCTTATTAGTGAAAACTGGAGCCTCAGGCAGAGCATGCATGTGTCTGTACTCAATACAAACTATATTTCAAATGCCTTGAACAATTGAAACAAATGTAACAAGAGCCAGAAAAGCTTTTCCGTCACACAAACTGATCTGAAACCTTGTGCTGAGAACTGATGCATCCTTAGGTGTGTCTACAGAGTGGCATAATTATAATAAATTCATAAATGACACTGACTTCTTCTTAAAAGCTTATGTACTTGTATAAGGAGAACTTCTATAAGTAAATTCTCCTTTACATACTGTCTCTTTCCCAAGTTGATTAACTTTTTCTCCTCCTCTCTACACAAAACCCTTAAATTTCTGTGTTATTTTTTCTTTTCTGATTCTTGCAATGTCAGAAGTATCCACTTCCTCTGTTACTGGAGGTTAAAACATTCTTTTTAAAACTCGTTAACACAGTAAATTGAATTTTCACATTTGAAAAGGCCAGACTTCCTGGAATTGGCTTTGTCTTTTACTTTCCAAGAAGGAGAGTCATTACACTGCGTGGACATCTAGTGCTCTCACAGATTCCATATTTTTGCACATTAGTGCTGTTCTTGCCTAAATGAAGGTACAAAATCTCAGTGCTGGAAATTTCTACAGAAAGATTCATAGCATGGTTATACTTGCCACTGCTGGGGGCAGGCTTCAGGTTGTGACAGATCCCAGGGGTGTCTGAGCGGGGCTGAGCTGGGTTTACCAGGCATCCCATGTCCAAGTGCCCATTGCTCAACTTGTCTGAGCTCCAGCACTGAAAGTGCTACCAGGGAATGGGCTGACGGCCCCAGGCAGTGCCTGGGGAACAAATGGCTGCTTGGGGATATTAGGAGACTGTGGGGTGTCAGCAAAACTTTGCTGAGTCTGGGTTTTTGGTACCTGCCCCTGTCACCACACTGACCCCACACAGGGCTGTGTCCTGTGGGGATAGGGCCTGGCTCAGCCTGCACCAGGTCACCTTGGGGAGCAGCCTCAGTCCTTCTTCTCTCTGATGGTCTCCTCCCTGCCAAGCATTCCTCTGCTTTCTCCCTTTCAAGCCCTCAGTGTTCTGAGAAATCAACAGCTGTCCAAAGGCTGCTACATGTCACAGAGATTAGAAGTATTTTACAAGTCCTAGCTAACGAGACAGGCTCTTAGCCCAAGCTGTAGGGCATCACTTACCAAACTGGAGGTCATGGCAGTGGCAAGTGGAGCTTGGCAGAAATTCAACAGTTTATGTCTGCATTTCAGATTGCAGATCTGATAAGATTAACAGGTATAATAGGAAAGGAGAGAAATGGTTTCTGTGGAGCATGGTGGTTTTCACTCTGAAAAGCCTCTGTTCAAACATGAGTCACAAGAAGAATGACTGCTATTTTTCACAAATATATGAAACAAGGTATTTCAGCCTCTAAATTATCTCCTTTCCACAGCTTTGCTACTGCTTTCCCTTAGGGGAACCTGAACTCCTCCATACAAGTGAAATCTTAGTCCACTTGTAATAAGGGTCATATTCACTAGTCCCTATCAAATGAACCTATTAAATGAACAACTTTCTTTTACAGTACCAGTATTTTTCAGTGACTTTTAGTTCATTTTGCAAACTTCATGAGTTCTGCGTCGCAATCAGTAGCTTATCTTGCTGTTTCCTGTAAGAGCGGGTCTGTCTGCATCCCTTCAAATGCACCACACTATCACATTTTGCCCCTGGGGAGAAATGTCACTTAGAAACTATCTATCTGTTGTGTTCAACTTTTTGGCTATAAATCTGCCACACTGACACTGTAGGGTTTGAATCTTTGGTTTAGGAGGTCTAGGAAGCTTGCTACACCTTTCACAGAGACTGCTGTAGAGAGCACTGCTGGTTGAAAGCATCCTGCTTATAAGCATTACCAGCCAACCTAACTAAACAACTGGTGCAAGACTTTTTTTTTAAATCCATCTAGAGCCATTGCCATTCATATACTAACATAGACATACATCAGTCACAGACTGATGGACTTATGAAACCAGAAAGATGTGACAAAGGACTCCTGGAGAACGAGAGGAAGGAGCTAACACTGATGCTAGAATTTTATAATCTGATCAAATGAACAGTTAAGTATGCCTAAAGCAGGTTACCTTCAGAGAGAGGTAGCCTCATCCAGCACTGTTATCTAGAATGTTAACTTACTCAGATTTAAGAGGACAGCAGAGCAGGGACACAAGCCTTGATTTCCCCCACAAAAGGTAGTGACCTGACCAAGAAACTTGTTATTCTAAGTCTTCCCTTTTCCCATAAAAACTAAGAACATTTTGGGATTGTTTGAAAACATGCAATGAGTTCTTCCATGTAGGATAAAGAATTCCTCTGTCTAACTAACTGCTGGATGTAATCTGAACAAACTGTTGAGATTCATAAAGGAGGTGGCAGAAGAATGCTTATTGGGAAGATGTTAAATTGCCAAGGAGCTACGAAGGATCACTGGCTCAACAACTGGACCCTTCTACTATTTTAGAAAAGACATTGTTCATGTCAAACACTATCCCAATAATTTATCAGTTCATTTGGCAATGAAGTTGTCAAAAGCACCTAGTAGAAAGAGCAGCTCAACTGAGATAGTTCAGCGCCTCAGCTACAATACTCAATATGCCATTAGGACTCATGAGAAATTTGCTGAGATTTCAGGAGAGGTAGAATTTCACCCAAGTTCTGCCCAAACCTCATAATTTTCTAGATCGGCATTTGCCACTTGTCAGTGTGCACTCATTCCTCTCCAAAGAGATAGGATGCTTATTTGATTTTGAGCACATGCCTTTTCTTCTTAAATGGTAATGAATAATTACCCAGGAGACAGAGATTATTCAAGAAATGGAATTTAGTACAGAAAAAAGTAATGAGAGTCTGCACTATCCCAGAATGTTTGCAGAAGATGCTTGTATAGCTAATTCTCCAGGCAAACCTCTCAGTCTATAAATTTAAAACATTCCCATTTCCTCAGAATATGCATATGTCAATTTTTTTGGAGAGCATGCTATTACTACAACATGTATTCCATAGAAGTTTTTAATAGAAAATGTAATAGAAGTTTTAATATTCTGGATACATAAGACTCTCAACATTAAAATGCGATCAGTGACGATTATAAGCCTCTGGCCAAAGTAATGTAGTCACATCCCTTCCTATCTTCTTTTCCTTTCATTTCTTTTCTTTCTTTTACAATGTAATGTAAAGATAAGCTAATAGTAATTTACAATGGAACATTTCTATATTAGAGACTATTTGCATTCATTTGCTTGCCCTGATTTGGGTTCCTGTCTTGCAAGTTATCCTTTTGGGTAATACATACATTAAGGACATGCATACAATACAAAAGTGATAGGTTTCTGGCACATTAAAGACAAAATGATTCCTCTTGCTGTATCTGTAGAGCAAAAGCAAGTAGGAAAAAGAGAGCTACATACAATTTGATTGGAGTCAGACAGAGGCCATTCAGAAGCCACTGCAAAATTCTGCCACAGGAGGTGAAGCATACTCCTTAAACTATCATTAAATAATTATTTTCAAGCTAATCCCACTGTATACTTAACAGTATACACACAGAAACAAAGGTATGCTTAATTATGTCTATCATCTTTCTTTAGGTTGACTAGTTTTTAATGGTACTCTTAACATTTCCAGTAATTCTACTGCACCCTCCTTTTCAATGCTTCATATGTTATAGCTTTGCTCCTTGTGAAAGTTTAAAAGTTCAGCAACAATTGTCTGCTTAATTACTTTAATTATTAGCATATGTCTCTTAGTTTTATGAAGTATTGACTTTTAATCAGTGGTTCAATTATAATATGATTCTATTATATATGAAGTGGAAAAAGGTTAGAATAAGATCCTGTTCTAGGAATTTACAAACTCATTTATATTCACAGGTTTGCACTTTCTATTTTCCATCTTAAGCCAAAGACATTTTGCTATTCGTTGCTGAAAAAACGTCAGTGCTAGGCACAAAGTAATTGAACTCTGTCAATGAGGGCAAAGCACAGCAGCTTTAAAAAATCTTAGCAGAAGGAAAAGTATCAGTAGGACATTAGGCACTTGAATGCCTTTGGGAGCTAGTTAGTATCACTCTACTAGAAAAGCTCCTGAAGATTCAGCTGTGGTACTTCAATTTGTTCCTGCACCAGACTGTCTTCTCTGTTTCTGATGGGAGACTACTGCCCATCATCCAACTGTGCAAGCTCAGTCTAATGGTTGAGCTTAAAAGCTATTATCACTTTCTTGTCTGTTGTGGGACCTCTGTGGGGGAATGCAGCACAAGTCTGAGGGGGTAAAAAATATAGCAAACTAAAAGATGGACAGGTATATCTGCTATGAAACCTTGTCTTCAACAACGTTTCTGCCTGGTGCTTTCTCAGGTTACTCTGACTGACTCGTGACTTGGCTTTCATGGTTTGTCTCTTGAAGGAGTCTTTTGTGGTATAGTAAGGAGAAAACCTGCAGAACTTGTCAATCGTCAACACTGTATTGAGTAGAAGGCACTCTTTCATTAATTTTACATATTTATTATGTCCATCATAACCCATGGCATGGGATATCAGTATTTGCCAGATTAACCTAAATTCATTTATTCTACCAGGCAAGATTTGACTGGAGCACAGGATATGTTTCAATTGGCTAAAATGCAAAATCAAATTACTGATTACCAGATTTAAAAGAAAATAAAGAAGAATGTTATGCCTTGCCCTTTTCAACTGATTCCAAACATGTTTTCTCTATTATATTGAACTAAGGGCTGACAAGGACAGTTCCGTATTCTTATTGCTGCATGACATATTTTTTAGAGTAGTGACTTCTTCTGTAATATAATTCCTGAATGGGAATCTCTAATTTGGAAACAATTCCTTATGAACTCCTTCATACAGTGAGTATTCCATTGTGCATAAAGCACCCTGGGGACTTCCTGTAACTGAGAGTATCCATAATTTCTTTTAATTACAATATTAAGTCCTGTTCCTTTTATGACCGTAAAGCTGTCTGACATGGCATAGATTTTGCAGAGCAGAGAGGTTTCTGAAATGCTATTTTAATCTTCAGAGGCCAAACATTGCTAGCACCCAACTAATTAGACCTCCACTCAGATATGAAAACTAATCATTTTTTGATAAATGTGTTGATGAAGGAGAACTGAACCATATCTGACTTCATACAAGATTGTGTGTTAAAAGAAAATCCCATGACATTCTCTGGCTACTTCCCTGGACTGTTTATTTCCATTTTTTCTCACTTGCCTGCCTCAGCCTGGACCACAAGTGATGCACTTTCCCCCTCAGAAGCCACTAGGTTTCCCCACAGTTTACTTCAGCCTGGTTTTGGTTTTGTGGTTTTTTTCCCAATTCCATTTGTTTTCGAGCCAGTTTGTGTCCTAGACTCTGACCAGGACATTTTGTTCTTCCTTACTTCCAGTCTTAGGGATGGTTTCAGCTCCAAGGCTACTGTTCTGCTGTCAGAGAAGCTTTTGAGATCTCAGAGCAGAGAGGACCTTTTCATGAGAGGAGATAGTGCAGGATCCTTTCCCTCTCAGGACATTCTATGCCCATGCACTGGGATGAGACCCAAAAAGCCCTGGGTGGTGAAAAATTCTCTCCAGGAGTTTGCTGTCTCCCTCCTGTACAACAAAGTCCCATCCCTTCTCAGGGCCTCTGTTTTCATGCATTTAAAACCTTGAATGTCCCTGAAGGGTTGCGATGCCTGAATTAATCAGTTTCCTTTGGAAGTGCTCTGGGATGCTCTCATGGAAGGCAGTACAGCAGGGAACAGGGCAGGTCCAAAATGGAAGAGACAAAGAGCGATGCTGGTAACCTGTAGCTGCAAGCCAGCTTTGTCTTCCCTTCCCAGGGACATCCTGCACTTGATCTTGATCTGCCTTCCCTGAGCAGCTCAGTGGTAGGAAAAGCCACTTGAGGTAGCTGGTGGATTCCCCCTCAGCTGTGGCAGAGGCTTTGAGCCAGGAGGTTCTCTCGAGGGCTGCTGGCTTTCCAAACCTCTCCCGAGCTTGCAAGCGTGGAGTAAAACCGCATGCTGTGCCAGTGAACAACAAATGATCCTCTGATCCATTTGGGACCCCGTGGCTCGGGG